>OW240919.1:42176562-42284115 GCA_933207985.1 Pelobates cultripes | reverse complement strand
TTTTAATTTTAACAACAAGAGTAATAATGTTAAAAAAGTTATAAAAAAACATTGGCACCTTCTAAAACAAGATGAATTATTAAATAAAATTATACCTGAACGACCAAACATTATATTCAGGGGTGCCCAAAACTTTAAATCTATTTTGACTAATAATTTTACAAGAGAAAAAACTTTTAAAAAAAAACCCCGCTTTAACCTTTTTTCCACAAATTAAAGGGTTCTGCAAGTGTAAAATGTGTATTGTGTGTAAATCCACCAACCCTGATGTTCCCTCTAAAGTAACGGAATTTATATCAAAAAGGACAAACATGGTTTATAAAATAAATGACTTTATTAATTGTTCTACAAAAAATGTGATATATCTGCTCGAATGCCCTTGTGGCCTCCAATATGTTGGAATGACCACAAGGTGCTTAAAAATACGTCTGAGCGAACACTGCAGAAACATTAAAAATGGATACCTAAATCATTCAGTATCCAAACATTTTATTATACATAACAAAGATCCTAAAATGCTGAAGTGCATTGCTATAGGAAAATGTGTGGTTCCCTGGAGGGGTGGAAATATTAAAAATATTTTAGGCAAGAAAGAGATGGAATGGGTTTACAAACTTCAAACTCTTGCTCCTTATGGTCTCAATGTTGAATTTGATCTGTTTAATTTTTTATAATTTTTTATAACATGTACTTATCTTTTTATACTGTTTTTACTCTTTTTTTTTTTCCACTACTTGTTTAGTCACCTGCCTGCTCCCACTACTGAGTGGGGTAGGCATGGTGCTGATTTTTTTTTTTTTTTTTTTTTTTTTTTTTTTTTTTTTTTTTTTTTTTTTTTTTTTTTTTTTTTTTTTTTTTTTTTTTTTTTTTTTTTTTTTTTTTTTTTTTTTTCCTTTTTTTATTTTTCCTTTTTATATTATTTCATTTCATTTTTTCCCCTCCACTTTCCCCCTGCTACTACAGCCTGTCCACTTTATTGTTTATTGTGTCTCCTTGACGACGGCTGCAGCATTGTGCCAGCCGCCGTCTATTTACTTCCTGATGACGACGGCCACTGCCGAGTGTGTGCCGCCGTCATCAGGATGCCCGCCCCTTTCATCTATGTCAGCCGCACCACGTGCGAGCTGACACCTATCTCCCCTGCTCACTGGCGTCTGGCCGCACCTCCTATGCGTGCAGACGCCAGTTGCCAGTCCCCCTACATGACGCCGGCGGCTGCGCAGTGCCGGCCGGCGTCATACTACATATCCCATTACCCCTTTCGGTTCCGATGCCGGTCATGTGACCGGTTATCATACAATATGTTTTACTAAAAACGGATCGTTTTTAAAGTTAAATTATATATCTAGAATAGTCATTCTTATGTTTACATTTATGTACCTCTTTTTTATTGTTTTAACAGTGTTTTATCATATGTATTTTTTACTTGCAATCTGATTGGGTGTCCTAATTTTGGCGCCAATTTTCGAATTGTCTGTATATGCTATTTAAATGATTCACTGCCAGGTATCAGGTTCTCTACCCATATTGATAACGCCGATTGGCGAAACGCGTTTATGGTTTTTTTATATTGTGTAATGTTATAATTAAAGTATATTTGGTAACTTTTTATTGTACCACTTATCTTTTTATACACATATATTTATTATTATTTCCTGGCACTATTCGTTGGACTCCAAGCAATCCTAGGTGGGGATTATTCCACCAGCGCGATATATCAGGAGCAGTTGACCTGCTCCTGTCTTGTGAGTATCCATTTTTATTTTATATTTTATCTTCAGTTTTATACAGAGAGCACTATTAGTTGTCTCTTTATTTGAGTATCTCCCACTCTACGGAAGGACGAGGCACGTGAAGGATAAGCATTCCATATCCCATAAGCGGGGATCTAAACCGCTGTACGCCCTTTACACCAGAGCAGGTTCTAGCTCTTGGAAATGTGAGTTTGCATTCAAGTTTTATATTTTAATTCCCGTTTTATTAAGATATACTACACTATTTGGGTTCTGTATTTGTTTTCATCTCTTACATACGAGACGGCCCAAAAGGAAGATAGAAAGCAAGATTACTGCTCCGGACTAAATACTACGGACATTGCCAGATAAGATCCTCTTCCTTTTTTTCATCAATTTTATCTGGACTCTTAATACCTTTTAAGTACTTTTTAAGCGCAGCCCTCTCCTTGTATTCTTTGTGTTTTATTCTAAGGGTTTTTGAGGGATTCCCTTATAGGGTTGCTGCTAAATTTTGTTATTCAGCGCTTACTCATTGTTCTGGTTTTAAAATGCTTTAAGGCCTTATGACATGTGACTGTTAATACCAAATATGTGCTAAGGATAAAGATTTGATCTCTGACTTTTGCACACTAAGGGACTTACGGAAAGTGGAATTTCAAAATTCAGGCTAAGATAGCCATGCTGCAACTGTAGCCCAGCTGGCAAATTATTCTTGCTCGGCTCTTTTTTTAACGCCACACTGAGAGCTGTGGGCTAAAGAGAATTCATTGCTATGCTAGTGGTTCTGATCACATCGGACTTCGCAAATAAAGTTAAAAAAAAAAATCTCTCTCCACAAGAAAAAGGTTTGATTAATGTTTGAAAAAGAAGTACTGCTAACTAAACACATTCTTTTTGGTTAAAAACTATGAATTATAGTTGCAGATGTGTTTTAACAAAGGATCCATAAATGTGTTCCTCTCAAATGACTTATCAGTAAAAGCAGCTTTTGTGTATGGTATGCCAACTTTCTATAAAAATCTGGTGAAGTAGTTAAGTGTGTCTTATGGGGGACTTTGGAGTATATTCTGGCTTGATATGATTTTCTTGGATTATATATAAAAAAATGGTTATTATAAATGAAGCCCCTTTAAGATGATAACTTCTTGGCAAAGACAATCATTGTTTGAAATCTAAAGAGGAAGGAGACAAATTTAGCCCACTAAGGAACTGGTCCCTGCCTGCAATTGTTTCACAAGGTTTACTGCCAAGCAAAAGGTTTAAAATCATGCTAATTATAATTAGTACTAGGAAAAAAAAAACAATACAATACACTGAGGACATCATTCACACTCTGGTTACCTTTGCAAAACAAATTAAAATATACATAAAATGTATATATTCACCACACCCTGTATGTATATTCATATTGCACTATAACTTGTAAAGAGAACTGCACATAGTAGGTGCTTTATCAGGTAAACATTTTCCAGGTAGGCTTTTTTGCCTCCAAAGAGCCTGAACACACATACACGAAGAAACTAAGTAAATTATATCTACTCAAGTGAAAGAGGAATTAAGATCCCAAAGGGCCTTGGTTAGGTTTTGGGCCCTCTTATTTTTCACATAGGGTTAGTGAATGGGGCAACGGTCTAACCCCTGGGCCGTCAGCAGCTACCTAAGGTCACCTTATGGATAGTCCCGCTATGACTGGAGAGGATTTATGATCATCTTTCAGTTGCCTAACTGGATTTCTCTTAAGGACGGGACGATGAGGTGGAGGAGCCTCAGAGTCCCAATATTGTTGTATGCCAGGGAAGATATCTTCTTCCATCGTGCTTTGTTAAAGGACCACTATAGTCACCCAGACAAAGTCAGCTCAATTAAGTGGTCTGGGTGCCAGGTCCCCCAGGTCTTAACCCTTCAGATGTAAACATAGCAGTTTCAGAGAAACTGCTACGTTTACATTGCAGGGTTAATCCAGCCTCTAATGGCTGTCTTCCTGACCGCCGATAGAGGCGCTTCTGCGACACTCAATTTGAAAAATCGCATTGAGTACGCAGAACATCCACAGGAAAGCATTGAGAAATGCTTTCCTATGGGCATTTTTAATGGCCGCGCATGCGAATTCGGGTCCACTCGGGAGCTGACGTCGGAGAGGGAGGAGAAGTCACCAGCGCCGAGGGAGCCCGGCGCTGGATAAAAGTAAGTGGTTGAAGCGGTTTTACCTCCTTCAGCCCAGTGGGAGGAGGGCCCTGAGGGTGGGATTATAAGTTTCAGGAAAACGAGTTTGTTTTCCTGGCACTATAGTTGTCTTTTAAGGGATATTAGTAATATTTGTCCTTTGTTTTAATTAATGAATGAAGGAAGTGCAAAAGCTTTTTAACCCCTTAAGGACCAAACTTCTGGAATAAAATGTAATCATGACATGTCACACGTCATGTGTCCTTAACGGGTTAAAGAGCTTTTTCTGCTGCTTGATCCTCCAAATGGACATTAAACTTGTATTTCTAAAACTTTAGTATCTCTCCCCATGTGTGCTAAAAATAATGAAGTAAACGTTTTTACTTCATTTTTTTGCAGGGCCAAAGCTCTTTCGCCTCTGCTGACCTTTCCTCCTCCTGTGAAGCCAGGGCCTCCTCCATATCTTGTTCAATTAATGCTGCTCATAGAGGACCTGATGCGCATACATATAACGTTGTTGCGTTGGTAGTACCTACAATGGCTGGCAGTGTAAAAGTCACTGGAAATATGATTAACCTTTCAAGGTAAACACTGCCGATTCTGCAAAATATCTTGAATGGTAAACTGACAGGACAACTACACTCTGGCAACTACATAGAGATGAGGTGGCCTGGGTGATTTTAGTGGTCCTTTAATTATAACATTTACACACATGCCCAGGGTTCCTGGAAAGAGCCTTTCTGATACAACTGAATAGAAAGGATCAGAGGAACATGATTTTAAACATATTTGAGACAAACACACACATACATATATACACAGGCTTAGGACAAACTTCCATCACATGATGACCAATTACAAGACACATTCAATTACAAAAATTCTACTGTATGTCATATAGGGAAATTGCTGGATCCTTAACTAAAAACAACTCCATAAATAAAAATTCTAATGTTTTATATGTAAATATACTTTTTCTCAGGCCTGGCAAAAAAAAGATACCAACTAAGATTGAAACATCATGGAAAAACGTCTGGCTTAAAATAGATCTGTATGCCTGCCAACATTACAAGGGTATGCATAGATTTACTTTCCTCTCTAGAAAGTACCTTTATGTAGCCTTCAAAATATGCCACAGGGATAAACTTGGATTTACAGTGGCGGGGGGGAAAGATAGATAGATAGATATATATATTTATTTAAAGGGTATAAAACCACAAACACCATTAACTCTTGAAGCACAGACAAAATGGACCAAAACTTATCACCAGCCTACAGCACTACATTATCCTCTTCAACAAAAAACAAGTATGTATCCTTTCTCCGCCTCCTGTTGAGCACTGGTCATTTCCCCACGAGTGAGGATTTTACTCTAGAATAGATCTAATAG
Organism: Pelobates cultripes; assembly: GCA_933207985.1. NCBI lineage: Eukaryota > Metazoa > Chordata > Amphibia > Anura > Pelobatidae > Pelobates > Pelobates cultripes. The sequence continues at coordinate 42,278,826 of OW240919.1, read as the reverse complement.
AACACGACAAGATTAATTTAGATAGCCATCAGGGACACTATTCTCCGAACATGATGGAGGTTATTGGCACATTAATATTTATTGGTTGGGGTTTTATCTACTGAACAGCACAACACTGAAAACCTCTTGGCCAAAGATGATCTAGGTATTCCAAACCTGAAAAAAGAAAAAAAGAAAACAAATAAAAAAAAAAAAAAAACATGATCAGGCCTGGGCAATTTTGGAGGAATTATCCCTCCTCCGTGAGCATCTCACATGCAGAGTATTCAAGGGTGGGTATAGTACATAAGGTGAATGATGCTAATGCTCCTGGAACCAATTTTTAGAATATAAATCTGATACTACTCATTATTCAGTCATTCACGACCGACAGGGTTATTTAAGCCCTATGTAATATGTTCCCCACTTCACAATACTAAAATATTGTCCATGTATTAATTGGTTTCTCAGTACTATCTTCAGAAAACATTAAGGGGCAAAAGCATCAGAAAAAAAAATAAAAAAAATTAAATAAAGCCTAACACCTGCAAATTAAAGAAGTATTCACATGATGGATTTTGGTGCGTAATAAGTTTCATTGTACAAGATGAGAGGCTTACAGTTACATCAAAGATGAAAACTGGGTTAACGAACCATGACACGCAAGCCAACGTCACACTGTATAGAGAGATGCTTTGTTCCCAGAATAACCTTTCAGCTTTACCACATAGGAGTCCATAGGGTAAACTAAATGTCCGCAATAGCATGAGTATTTTTCCATTGGAAATGGAACTTGTGCTGCACAACGATTTTTGGTAAATTGTCAGCTACTCATCAACTGAGAAATGAAAAATCGGTCATATTGTTTATTAAACATAAGGGCTTACAAACGACTAAGAAGCAGCAAGCAGATCTACTCATAATATGTACACTGTCTGAAAGGACCATATTAACACAGCTGTGCAGATTTCGGTAAAACTCAAAATTGATGCAGTAGATGCTACAAGAGAGCTTTTCAGTGAAGAGAAAACCACACTTCCCATGGAATATTGCTCTTCTCCAGCCTCCTCACCCATCTACTGATACTAATAAATCGAGGGGGAGAACAGGGAAGAAAGATGTGCATCATTTTGGGTTCACATCTACATTCCCTCATACAAGACTCCAGGGATGGAGCATTACTTATATCCCTATAGAATGGAAAGGTAAGCAATAATCACAAGGTAAAGATTACTGTGCCACATACTTCCAAGCTTTAGTACTGCAAAACCGACATGCCACTGAGTACAACCTCTACCTCAAACAGGCTAATCATTCAATTAACATTTGCTTGTGCTAATGTGCAGTATTAGGGTTATTGTGACAAATCAAATACTATTATGAATATACATTAGTTCACCGTAAAAATGAAAACATGCTGAAAAGCCACAGACGATAACGTAACTCATTAGAAATAAATAATATGCTGTCAAGAGTAAGATCGTGTGCAAAAACTACTTACAATAGCTTTAGTAATTACAACGTGTTATAAAAATTGGAGTGGGAACCCTACACCTGAATGCTTTGAAGATGGAGGAACAGGCTGATAATTTACAGACATAAGAGACTTCAAATCCCAGGACAAATTAAAATGCTGACACTGCAGGTTGATGCATTATAAAGTACCCATCAGAGTGGCAGAGGTTTCAATCTCTTTGCGGAGAATTTCACAATCATGTCTTTACAAAAGCAATTGAGATGTTATTTCCACAGTAATCGACTTACAGCAAACCAGCATGTACAATGAATATTAAGAAGCCAGTTAAATGGGCATTAGATTACCCAGTTTTTTTTTTCTCTCTTTCTTTCAAGAGAATGATGAGGATTCAATATGCGTATAATCTGTGTATTTTCAGATCAAAGGCAGTATCTCGCTCTTCAGGGATTTTGATAGTAAAAAGGGAATACTATCCAACACATATATTGCATTTTTAGACACAGATTTCAAAATACTACTGTCATGGAAAAATGACATATTTCCTCTTCACAGATAAAACAATTTTATCTACACACTGCCGAATAACACAGGCCGTGAGCAGATCCAATATGGACATTAGTTGCAGAAAAATACAGGGTGTGTCGAAAATGACATGCAACTGAACCTGAAAGTGCTAAATATACCAAAGCAAGGTGATTTGTTTTAGGGAAAGTGTAAGAGCACACTCTGCAGACTCTGCATAAAAATACTTTAACATTTATATAGCACTGTCACCTTCTATTTACGTATGAAAGTTTAATTACTATATGCATAAAGTAAATTATAAATACATATTATAGAGAATCCCTTTTTCTATCACACATTGGCATTGCATGCATACAATTAATTCCCTAAGTATGGGATAATGTTCTTGAAATAAATTTGAAGGAGGGATTATTTAGATGTAGTAACTAAAAGGGATTCAATATAGTATTCCTATATAAGAGAGGAAAACGGTTACCATCCATCAAGTTCGTCCCACAATTACAGGATAAAACCAGCCTTTGTACCATTTAATACCCAAAATTAATTTTTAAAATGTACTTCTATGCCATTGCTGAATGCAGTCATCAATAAATGTCTGACATAAGCATTCACATCATATATCTGGATAAATTGCCTTTTGATTATTCCACTACATGAATGGATCGCAACTTTATTAGCCACCAGTTGGCCTGGTCATTGACAACATTGTTAGATGTCAGGTGTATCTTAAATGAGTTTCACAGTTCTGTGTGCAGTTTTTTCTTCACAAATGTCATTATTTAAAACTGAAATATTACATTTCGCACACCTCTTTTCTCTATGAAGATAAACCTTTGGAAATACTGAGAGAGCGGGAGAGAGCGTGTATGTCTTCTGGCTACAAATAAATAGCAAGGAACGCCTGATCAGAAGGCCCCACTAATCAAAGAAAATGGCACTGGAGGGATTATAGTGAACAAATCAGGAAGGTGCAAAGGCAATTGATGTTTCTACGGTGTGTTTAGGAGTTGCAGATCTCCATTTAAATGGCAGCTTCCAGGAGAAAGCTTCACACTGATCAATTGTATTGCCTTCTAACATGTAGGTCTGAAGTAGACATAGCATACCTGAATAGCAATATGGACCCAAGCAACACATAAATGTGAAACAAAGTACATTTTTGTGATAACATATTGATACGCATTGTATATCTTCAGAAACTTGGGCTCAAGACTATACTACTAACTTTTCTCTGAAGTGTATTACTTAGCAGTAACCTTTTTGCCATATTTGTGTTACTATTTTTTTTCAACACTTTAAAGGGAAACTATAGTCACCAGAACAACTACAGCAGGAACAATGCCTTTTCGAAAAAAAGATGGCCACTGGAGGTGCTTCCTGGGGCAGTGCTGCACTTTCAGAGTCCCCACGCTCTGCATGGAGACGCTGAACCTTCCTCATATCGATACATTGATTCAATATAACTATGAGGAGATGTTGATTGGCCAAGCTAGCATTTGGCCTCCACTTCGGTCCCCTTGCCAATTTCAGCCAACCCAATGCTTTCCATATGGGCCAGTGGACCTGCGCAGTGCAGGAAATAAGGTACGTTGTATTACCTTTTACATGTTTGTGTTCCTGACCTTATAGTGTTCCTTTAAGTTCTATCTAGTTTACTGGCTCCAACATATTTGGATTCTATAGGATTCACAGACATGTTTACAATCTGTTCTGTACGCTTGGTTAATTTGTTACTATTTAGTATCTTTGATTGCAGGAATCTTTTTGCAACAGTAAACGTTCTATTTCGTATCCAATTCTGTAATCTGGCTACAATAATTTTCCTCTATTATACTTATACAGCTAATCTACAATTTATCAAATATTTTCTATTTTTTACTGCCAGTTTTGGCACTGCTACACTCATCACTCTTATCCACTGGTAGTTGGTATTTTCACATTTAAATGACACTCCAGGCAACAAAATAACTGGAGGCACTCTTACCTCAGGTGCTTAAACCGTTCTCAGCGCCAGTCTCAGACCCCCCTTTTGAATTTTCACCTACAGGAAGCGCGGAGGCAGAGGCGCCGCTGATGGGCAGAAAGTGGTCAGCTGACAGTCTAAGCCAATTAATGACTCCCCATTCATAAAACTGTCTGGAAAGAGATGTATGTTTTCCAAGGCACTTTTGAAATGGGGATTCAATGATTGGCCAATTAGATTTTAATCTCTTGAGGTAAGAGTGCCTCCATCGGCAACCTAGCACAATAACTTAATTTGGATGAAGTTAGTTTGGTGCCTTGGAGTTTACCTTTAAGTATGTAGGTTAATTTCACGTTATTATTTACAGTTTTCTTTTTTACAATGTTTACATCAGTGGTAGTCAACCTTTTTCTACCTACCGCCCACTAATGCATCTTTCTTGATGGAAAAATTTCCTTACCGCCCACCACTTTTCGCGCAAATGCAGAATATATTTTTTAGAAAGGAGGGTGTTTTAAAAAATAAAAAATAAATGTACATACATTTATCTTTTTATTTCTACTTAATGCATGTTTATAATGTTTTTAACTTTATAACGTTTAATGAGAAAAAGTAAATTGAAATTACCTTTACTATTGATTAATGAGATCCTTGAGGTTGATGCTGCGAGACTAAATATTTGATATCTGGTTCGATTTTCGGTGATATTCAGATGACTTCTCTGTTTGCTCATAATATGATTTCTCATCTGTGCGTCAGCTCATCTCCTCTCCCTCCTCAATTCCCCTCCCCACCTTTATTTTCCCCCTTTTTTCTATTTTTTAACCTTCCTTATAGCAATGCCCAGTAGGAAGGCTGAGCTAGGTAGCCCACTTACCATAGTCCACTAGAACAGACAGGCACACATACACACACACACACACACACACACACAGACATACAAAGCATACACACATACAGACAGACACAAGACACACACACACACACACACAAAGACACATACACACAAAGACACATACACACAAAGACACATACACATAAGCACAAAGACACACACACACAAAATATTTTAGTCACCCTCCTGTTTCCTACCTTTTAGGTGCAGGAGGGTGACATTCCCTGGGGTCCAGTGGTGGCTCAGGTGGATGGGAGTCAGAGTTCCTACTCTGACTCCCTCTGCTTCCTCCCGTGCGGTGTGTGTGTTAGCTGGGAGGAGTTATGTGCAGTCACTTCCTCCCAGCTCTGTGATGTCATCACAGGGGGCCCGGTCGCGCTGTTAAAGCGCCCAGCGCTGACCAGGACCCCCTTACAATCCACATCCATCGAGTGGCCCTGACAGCATGGGCCACCCGATGGACACCTTGGAAGGCGGCCCAAACGGTTTACCGCGCGGGCCGGGGCCGCAAATGGTGACGGCGGTATCCGGTCTCAGGGGTACCGCCCGGCTCTCACCCGCCTGCCCAGTCTATCAAAACGAGGAAATCCCTACCGCCCACCTGGAATCCTGAAATGCCCACTAGTGGGCGGTAGGGACCGGGTTGACGACCCATGGTTTACATAAATGAATTTTACCTTTATGTATACTTTAATTTTGATAAGCAATTCGTTAGTGGTGTTCCCCTTTATTTGGGGCACACTTTTAGTACATATTTTATGTACCAAAATATGCCCAGATTTCCTTTTCCATCATGGTATAATCATCATGGTTGGTATAACCTAGATAATAAATGTCAACCAAGAAAGAAAAGATCTAGTAATTATGTAAGCAGGTTCCTCCCAATATAGTAGGTTGGTCTTAAAGGGACACTCCAGGCACCCAGACCACTTCTGCCCATAGGAGTGGTCTGGGTGCCAACTCCCACTACTCTTAACCCTGCAACTATAATTATTGCAGTTTTTTTATAAACTGCAATATTTACATTGCAGGGTTAACTCCACCTCTAGTGGCTGTGTACAGCCACTAGAGGGACTTCCTTGTCCACAGCACAGAAAACCTGTGCTAGAGCGTCGCTGGACGTCCTCATAATGTGTGAGGACCTCCAGTGTCGCTCATTTCCCCATAGGAAATTTTCAATGCTTTCCTATGGGGAGCACTAATGCGCATGCGCGCATTAGGTCTCCCCGGCCGATGGAGGGGATCAGTCTCGCCCACCGGCCGACGCAATCAGAGGGAGGAGCGGCGCGGAGGAAGAAGCAGCGACGTGGGACATCGTCGCTGCCTCTGGCAAGTTACTGAAGGGGTTTTGACCCCTTCAGCAACCGGGGATTGGGGGGTGGGAGGGAGAGGGGACCTGCAGTGCCAGGAAAATGGATTGTTTTCCTGGCACTGGAGTTTCCCTTTAAGCAGCCACGATAAAGGGAAGCCTATCTTTTTTGATCAACAAACGCATAATTTCATGCAAAAAGTTTAAAATCATTCCACAAGACTCATACCAAACATTTGTAACCAATATTCGTTTCTTATATCCAAGATTTAACATAATAAAATAAAATGTAATCTCGGTAACTCATGACTAATTAATATGCCCACTGACAGGATGAATTTGCTCTCCATTTGTTAGGAATACGGTTAACAATATTTTACGATTAAGACTGAACAAAGGCACTCTTTATCTAGAATAGTCATAATTAAAGCAAGAGAGAGTATAAATCCTAATTTGGCAGATATAGCTAGATTTTTTTTTTGCCAATTATGATTGTATCAATTAATAACGAGAAATGGCCACATCTGAAATATGGTATTCTTTTATAAATAGCTATTTTCTACACTTAATATTTTATGTGAAGAAGCGTTACACAAAACACAGAAATCACGCACTTATGCATATTATAGCATTGTTGCAGTCAGTGTCAAAATGGACAATTCATAAAAAAAATCCATTCTGTTTAAGCATAGTTTGGTTATGACTCTTAACCCCTATATCTGCATTGGGGTTAAATTGACTTAGAAAATATTATCAGTTTGGCTATTTTGACATTAAATTTGAAACCGAATTTACAGCTGAAAAGAATCAGACAAACCTATTCACCAATCTTGAGCTATACGTCTATACTTAGAGAAGGATTACTCCGAGCATTATGACCGCTTCAGTGATTTGAAGTGATTATGGTGTCTGGAGTCTGTTTATGTAGTGTTTCTCTAAAAGCTGGAGGCGCATCACCTGGCAGGAAAGGTGCTTCATGTGCAGTAGAAACCTAGGTAAAAGGACAAACCCGAAGAATGGGGTATGGGTATAGAAAAATCTATTTATGAGATCCTGGTCAGAAACAAAGTATCTCCTTCTGTTACAATATTTTTGCATGTGACACGTGTGATCAAATTAATTACATGTTGAGGTGGGAGAGTGAGCTGGGTGGGATATATACAGTAGAGGAGTGGAATGGATTTTTATTATCGTTAAAAGGTATCACTCAATGTGCAAACCATTTGGAATCCCATTACAAATTAATTTAGAGATGGTACCTAACCCCTTCAAAACAGTTTAACAGGCACCTTACCGAAAATAATAAATGTTGGAGAGACTGCAGTCAAATTGGTACATTATTCCACGTCTTCTATTCGTGTCCCAAAATCAAAACGTATTGGCTAAAAATTCTCAAAATTAATAAATCACATTAGAATTCAATGTAATTGTGTCTTTGTTTCTTTAAGAAAATTCCACCTAGCCTGCCTAGGCACAAAGAAAATTATTCTAGGCCATCTTCTCATATCAGCTAATTCCATCCTCCCTCGTCATTGGAAGTCACTCACTATACCAACTGTGGGTGAGGTCTTATTTCTCGTTTTTGAAAATAAAAGAAGGTGTGAATTGGCTTTTCGTGATCCATCTACTTTCACATCTAAAACAATACCAGTATATGTTGGCACTCAATGCTGTAACTGGGTACAGGTATCGTGGTTACCCACCTAATAACCTCAAGGCAAAATCTACAAAAAACTAAATATTGATACCGCACTCCAAATTTGATGCGGAGAAAAAAAGTCTTTAATTTATATGCAAGGTAATTAATTAGGGCATCACTTCAATCAAAAAAATACTTTCACATCTATAATGCAGCATGAATGGTCAATGTGGGAAGAGGATGTGAAAGATAAATTCAGACTTTAACCTGAATACAAATTCTGTTTTCTGATAAAAAAATTTTAGTACCATGTTGTTATTAATTACTTGACACTTTATTTTATTTCTGTACATACGGTAGTTTACTTATTTCATATACAAACATTTATAATATTTATGTGTATTTTATTTGATTGCTTGTTTAGTTTTGACAACGGTTCATAAGTCATTTTATATAGGACAATGTTGTATGGTATATTTTAAAACATTAATACTTTTTTTTTTTGACATAATCACCTATGAAAACTAAACATCTTGGCAAGAAAGACAACAAAATACAATGAAAATATTAAAGAACATCTTGAAAAAAGATGAACGGCTTAAAAATGTGCACAATGTATTGAGTATTGCAGCCTTGTGGGCAGGGTTTAGATGCAGAGCCCAAGTACCCTGTAATTTATCATGCAAGAATAAAGTAGAAACTACAGCAATAGTCTCGGGGAGATTTGTGCAACCACAAAATATAAATGTATTTTAATCCACTTTATTACTCCAATATTCTAAAATATTTCAGAGAGCTGTACAATGGCAATAAATTACAACTTTTACTAGGTTGAAAATGTTAGATTTTGTCAATGAACTATGTATATCCTTCTGTCTCTCCATCAGTATCATGTATTAAAGGATTTTAGTTCTTAATTGCTTTTCAAATTATATTTAAAGCCGGATTTGGTTGGCAATCAAAAATTTCAGGATCAACATACTCACAATACAATGCAGCATTGCCAAAGACCTTTTGCAGATTTGCAATAAAACTAGAAAACATTAATTGAATCATCACTTAGATCTGCTTAAAGGGAAACTATAGTGCCAGGAAAACAAACTCGTTTTCCTGGCACTGTAGCTTCCCCTTCTGTCAAGGCCCCCTCCCACGGCACTGAAGAGGTTAATAACCACTTACGTCACTTACCTGGGTCCAGCGCCGATGTACCTTGGCGCTGGCTCAGCTCCACCCATGTTGCAATGGCCGCACGTGCACGCATTAGACCTCCCCATAGGATAGCATTATTCAATGCTTTCCTATGGGGATTCCGGCGACGCTCGAGTCCTCATACTGAGCGTGGGGATGTCGAGCGTCATTTAAAACACTTTTGATGCTGTAAGAATCCGGAAGCACCGTCTAGCGGCCGTCTGATAGACAGCAACTAGAGGTGGGATTAGCCCTGTAATCAAAACACTGCGGTTTATCCAAAACCGCAGTGTTTTGATTAACAGGGCTTAGTGGAGAGGGGCAGGGCACCCAGACCACTCCCAGAAGTGGTCTGGGTGCCTACAGTGTCCCTTTAAGTAATTATTTGAATACCTCTCCTATTTTTATATATATGCTTGCAGATGAGACACGTATGCAAATGTTCCTTACATTAAGCAGGTCATTATTTTTTTATTGTCTACCCAACTCCTCTGGTAGTTAGGAATCATGGAGTTATAGATTTTAAAGTGAACCTGTCATGGAATGAATATACTTCATCACAATGCATTGAATTCATCACATATCACATAGATACAGAATGCATTCAATGTAAAAAGTTGAGATATAAAGTAATCTCATCTCTGATCCAGGATCACCTATAGGAGGTCTCTTCTGCCCTCCCTGTTAATCAGTTCTTCAGAACAGAATCTATGACTGATGGGTGAGAGAAAGACCTATTTTTAAGCAGGTTTTATTCCAATCTATACATTTGGTAGTAAATCTTTAAAACAAGCGCAAGCTATGTATTTAACAGCTAGTTAATTGCACATCAGAAACTGCATGACGTGTTCCATCCAGCCCACTCTGCCCATAAATTAAAATAAAAATGGAACACATAAGCTGATCTTATGTTCTTTTCAGTGGTTTAAGTATAAAAGGGATAAGCCCACATTACTAGGAGTAACAAAAATAAAACACAGCTGGACGTCACATTTACAGTGCTTCAAGCATTTCTACAGAAAGTTAGTACTTGGATAATGGGTACCACACCTTACAGGTATTTTTAAAAGGGTTACTCCAAACACCATGATCACTTCAGTAGTTCACATGGTAGTAGGAGTCGGGCAAATGCTGTACATCCAGAGATATTTGCACTTGTGTACCGGGGACTAGTTACACCCGATGCTTATGACTTTGGCAGCCTGGAAAGCTGTTTGGGGTTGCCTAATGTTAATTCTGTGCATATTTTATGTCTGTAGTCAGCACGCTGGCAACAGATGTAATGGATTGGACCATCCATGGCCCCTGCGGACATCAGACAGTAGAGAGAGATCAAAGATCAAATCCTGGAGCTTAACCTGGTGCTGAATTTAAGGTAAGTTGTAACACTTATACTTTAAAAAAAAAAAATGTAACTTATTTATAGGGTAAGAGCTCAATTTTGCAAAAACATAGGCTGAAAATATAATATTTTTTTCCTCAATTCAGTTAAAGACTTAGTAAATCCTAAAAACTTCCTAGAACATGTAACATCAGCAACCATAAACCAACATGCAACTTTTAGACAATTTCAAATTATGGAGATGCTGAAAGAAGAAATAATCCACCAAAAAAGAAAAACAAGGCATTAAAAACAACAGTGCAAATATAAAAAGAGCATTCAAATAGATAGTTAAAAACTCTTGTACATGACATTGTTTAGCATGAGATATTCTGAATTTAACCAGTTTGATCACAGCTGAACCAGTGCCCAGAATAAATTGTATGTCTGCAAACAATTTAAAGACGGTCCTTTATGTTCATGATCATAATGCAGACCGCAGATACACTATCATGGCAAATACAGAACATGTGCAAAAAAGGGCAGATTTAAATATGTTTAAAATAAAGCAAGCTAAAACATACAATGTGTAAATTATATACATACTTAATGCTCTAATGACTAACATTACTGGAATCAGCATATTGAATATGTTCTTTGTGAAAGCTATATAATGGGTATATTGTTCCTTAAGAATATATCTTTGGGAAATAATACACGCCTAACGCCTCTCCTACAGGTGTAAACCAAAATATACCTAGACAGAATAAAAAAAACTAAATTAAAAAAACTGTGTGTGTAAGTTCATGTAAAGGCAATATAGTTGTAAGCAAACCTCTACCAAGATCTTTAAATTGTTGCATTAAATAGACACTATAGTAACCAGAACCACTACAGCCTAATGCAGTGATTCTCGGGTCTATAGTATGTCCCTGCAGTATTTTTCAGAGAAAAGGTAGTGTTGACATGGCTGTCTGAGAGAGTGCCTCTAGAGGTGTAACGAGCCAGCAACTAGAGGTGCTTCCTAGTCTAGTGCTGCACAGTATGAAGTCCATACGTTCAACATCTCCATGCTCTGCATTGAGATGCGGACTGCTCCCTGTAGAGATGCATTGATTCAATGCATTTCTATGAAGAGATGCTGATTGGTGAAGCGTTTTTTCACACATGTTCAATAGCATCCCAATGCTTTCCTATGGAATATTTTTGGATTTGCGGAGATCATCAAGATGGATGAGCTCAGCTATGGAGACGGGGCTAGCTGCATTAAGATCAGCTCGGAGGTGGATAAAAGATAAAAAACCTTTTTACTTCACAGAGAGGTGTGCTGGACACCGAAATAAGTATTCCAGCACTATAGTGTTAGGAATACATGTTTGTATTCCTTACACAATAGTATTCCTTTAAAATATCCAGCTGGTTTAGTATCAAAGAATAGGATACCGTATATACTCGAGTATAAGCCGACGCACCTAATTTTACCACAAAAAAATGGGAAAATGTATTGACTCGAGTATAAGCCTACGGTGGGAAATGCAGCAGCTTCTGGTAAATTTCTAAATAAAATTACATCCCAATAAAATTACATCAATTTAATATTTATTACAGTGTGTGTATATAATGAATGCAGAGTGCGTGTTTGTGTAGTGTGTGTATATAATGAATGCAGAGTGCGTGTTTGTGTAGTGTGTGTATATAATGAATGCAGAGTGCATGATGCAGAGTGCGTGTGCGTGTATACAATGCAGAGTGCGTGTGCGTGTATACAATGCAGAGTGCGTGTGCGTGTATACAATGCAGAGTGCGTGTGCGTGTATACAATGCAGAGAGAGTGCGTGTATACAATGCAGAGAGAGTGCGTGTATACAATGCAGAGAGTGTGTGTGTGTATACAATGCAGAGAGTGCGTGTATACAATGCATACAATGCAGAGTGTGCGTGTATACAATGCAGAGAGTGTGCGTGTATACAATGCAGAGTGTGTGTGTGTGTGTGTGTGTATACAATGCAGAGAGTGTTTGTGTATACAATGCAGAGAGTGTGTGTGTATACAATGCAGAGTGTGTGTGTATACAATGCAGAGAGTGTGTGTGTATATAATGCAGAGAGTGTGTGTGTGTATATAATGCAGAGAGTGTGTGTGTGTATATAATGCAGAGAGTGTGTGTGTATATAATGCAGAGAGTGTGTGTGTATATAATGCAGAGAGTGTGTGTGTATATAATGCAGAGAGTGTGTGTGTATATAATGCAGAGAGTGTGTGTGTATATAATGCAGAGAGTGTGTGTGTATGTGTATATAATGCAGAGTGTGTGTGTGTGTATGTGTATATAATGCAGAGTGTGTGTGTGTGTGTATATATAATGCAGAGAGTGTGTGTGTGTGTGTATATATATTGCAGAGAGTGTGTGTGTGTGTATATATATATATATATATATTTGATGCAGAGTGTGTGTGTTTGTGTATTGTGTGTAAACTGGGTGGGGGGAGGGCATTTTTTATATTTTTTATTATTTTAATGTTTTATTGTTTAATTATTTTTTTATCCCCCTCTCCCTGCTTGTTACCTGGCCAGGGAAGGGCGCTATGTCATTCCCTGAAGGTCCAGTGGCATGGGCAGGGCCGGCAGCAAGCTGTTACTTACCTTTGCAGCAGCTCCGTTCATCTCCCAGTATAAATCTCGCGGTCTGCGTGTCGCGCGGAGCGTTGCCACGGGCTCTGACGGCCGTGGCTACGCTGTGACGGCTGCGGGTCTCGCAAGATTTACACTGGGAGATAAACGGAGCTGCTGGCCCCCCCAGGGTGCTGGTCTGTATTATGGCAATGTAAGTTGCCATAATACAGACCCTGACTCTAGTATAAGCAGAGAGGGGCTTTTTTCAGCATAAAAAATGTGCTGAAAAACTCTGCTTATACTCACGTATATACAGTAATTAAAATATATGTTTTTGTCACTAAATTACCACAAATAGATTATACTAGAAAGTTATACCAATTAATACCAAAGATGGTAAAATGTGCATCCCAGTTTTAAAGGGACACTCCGAGCACCAATGCAGCGTTAATGCATCATTAACATGTTATGTTTATTTTTTATTTTTTTTGCATGCTCAAATCTTTATGGTTTTTGCACACACACACACACACGAAAAAAAATGTTTTGCCGAATTCTGCACCATAAACCTGCCATCTTAGACACTCCCCTTGTGCCAGAAGCACTTCCTCATCCAACGTATGCAGTCTCCAGTCTCAGTCCTAATAACACTGAATGAGCAACTTTTAATTGAAACACTGCCAGCAGATACAAACAGGTAGTGGTATCCATACTAAATATCGCTCTGGGTGTCCACTCCTAATGCAGAATGTTTTGTTGTTCAGATCAATCAGTACTGTCAGTAGCTGAGCTGTGTGCAAACAGTTGATAAGGAAGTCATTTTCTGGAGGGATAGGGTGTGCAATCAGCAAAACATTTTTTTATTTTTTTTACATAAGCTATAAAGATTTTAGCATGCAAAAAATAGCAATATATTAATATGTATATGGTCAAGTCTGGGCAGCTCACAGTACATTCTTTTGTCTGAAGCTCCTGCTGCAGTAGCGAGGATTTTAAATATGTACATTCATTCACTGACCTGTCAGTAAGCAACAAAGTAGGGATAGTGAGGGTGTTTTATTTATTTTTGTTTACAACTTTTACTTTAAATTTGATCCAAAATTCTTAAAGGAACACAGTGCAAAGGCTGGTGAAATTCTGATAAAACAGGTTATTGGATGTGTGCTGCTTTTCTTTACATACACTTAGATTCATTTTTTTAAAGGAATTAAAGGGAATCTATAGTGATAGAAATTCAAAGTTGTATACAGATTATTATTTTATTATTTATATAACACCAGCAAATTCTGTAGCACTGTACAATGCTCCTCACTTACCAACCAGGTTCCATTCCTACTACTCAGCCGTAAAATAAATTAGTTGGTAAGTGATGGGCTAGAGAGCAGGTGTAGGTTCAGGGGAAATCCCCCAAACATAGACAAGCTCTCTAATGTGGCGAATTGACTTAATGCTTTCCTATGGGGACATCCAGCGTCATTTAAGTGACCTAGAGTCGCTAAACTCCCGGAAGTGCCTCTAGAGGCTTATTTAGTAAACTGCAGGACTAAAGGGGACTAGGACAGTGCGCCCAGACCACTTCAATTAGCTGAAGTGATCTGGGTGTCTATAATGTCCCTTTAAGGCCCAGAGGGGTTTCTTTTTGTGAGAAAGGGTGGACTTGGAAATGCATTTTGAGAAAACATTTTACATGGAGACTGGCAGCCAAGGTATTACACCATTGATTTAAAAAAAAAAAAAAAGTTATTTATTCTTGATATTTCATTTATAGAAAAACTCCTAGCACCAAAACCACTACAGAGCACTGTAGTGGTTATGGTGTCAGGAGTGTCCTGGAGCCTGACCAATGTATGTAGTCAAACTCCTTAGTAACAGTTTGACTTTAAAGAAGTGGTCCGCTGGATGCAGCTCCCCACCTACTTTTGGCTTCAAGTGAGAGCAATTCATTCTTGCTAAGCTCTCCTGAGCCCTGTAGTGTTAGCTCATGGGATGAAAACACCAGGGAGCTGAGCTCAGTGAACCCCAGTTAAGTTAAACCATTAATAAAGGATTTAACTATTTATATTGTGGGCAAGGGCACTCCTGGCAGCATTACTAAAGCATTATGTTGGAGTGTTCCTTTACATACCAGAGAAACACTAGTACTATGCACATGCATAAAAAATACTGTCAGATGACAATGGCATAACTTCGATTTGGAAATTCTTTCCAGCTCCAGGGTTACCTAAATCATCACATCAGTGTTGTAGAATGTTAGCTCATTATAAATACACAAAGTAATTACGTGCACCACCGCAATATGGGATTCGTTAAAGCGAATTTGCAAGGATACTTGCTTTGCAATTAAATCAGAATATATTGTTTTGCAGTAGAGCATGACTGTGATGGCCTTTCTATTCATTATATTTGGATTTATTTTTTTCTAGTCACTATATTTCTGTGTGCCATTATAAGTGATTTCACCAGTTAGAGGTTATTGTTATATTATCCTCCCCAATACAGCTGCACTGTATAATCTCTTCTTGCAAAGTTCTGTGTTGTGGAATAAGTGACTTAATATGATTATATACACGTTTCAAAGGGACTCCATTATCTACAAAGAATGGTCTCATATTAATCTCAAAATTCATCAATACATTCCAAATAGGATAGAGAGAATGTCAAGAGAGGTGCAGACACACTGGGAAAGTCTATGCAGTTTAGGTCTGATCACCTGTAAAGGAACTATTTGAATGTTATGTTTGCATTGTACAAGACAGATGACGTATAGATTTACAGGAAAATTAAAACTGTTGCTTTAAAAGATCAGAGGTTGTTCTTTACATGCCCATCTGTCTAGATGTACAACAATAGTAATAGGGTAATTATCCAACACTGCATGTAAAACTCTCCAGTCATTTTGTTAAAGCGCTGCTTTTAGAAGTGCCAATATTCGTTGGGCTCGTTGTGTAGCGTTTTTAGCTTCAAACACTTGCACATACAGCAAAATATGCACTCTTGTACAGGGGCTAGTTACACACTTGGCCCACGTCAATTAGGCAGCCTGCTTTACTTACATGCAAATGCACACGTGATAGAAAGATAATTGTAGACAGAATGGGTTCACCTGGTGTACAGATTGTAACAATCACACAAAGCCAATAAATACTAGTCGTCGCTTTGCCAGCTGCATAAGAGATCGCTGAGCATCACGAGTAACATGCTCTAAGTCAGGGGTTCCCAACCCAGTCTTCAAGTACCCCCTACCAGTCCAGAATTTAAGGATTACCCTGTTGTGTCTAAAGTGTTTTTTTTTCTAAAAACACCTTAGACACAACTGGGTAATCCCTAAATCCTGGACTGTTAGGGGCTACTTGGGGACTGGGTTTGGAACCACTGCTCCACGTCAACTATGCTTTTGGTTCAGCTACTCTTGCCTTAAATTTGAAATTCACAATTTAGTAAATATCCCTGTATAGTGTTCTTTTAAGTTTCATTAAATGTAAAAAAAAATTTCAAAACTAGTAATGAAAATTTGATGACAGTAAACTGCAGATGTGGATAAACCACAATTCACTATTACTACAATAATCTACCTGTCCTGCTCTAACCTACTGCCGTCTGTATCAACTCTACGAACAACAAACAGATGTGTACCTTTTTAAATGCAAATGATCAGCTCAGACGGCAATGTAGACTTGGGTACTAGCCAGTTTCAAGCATTATCAACTGCTTTCTGTATTCTTCTCTTATCCCATTACAGTCTCCATGGTATAAAAGCGGAGTTTAAGTATCATTAGGATAATATTTTTAATCATTTCTTTTAATATATCCTTAATAGATTACAATGTAAATTCCATTAGAGAAATCAGATTTAATTGTTCTGATTCTCTCTCTTTGTAACGTTCCTAGACGGATCATGGCTATTAATACCTGGTGCGGCTTTCTATATACAATTTTAGATAAGATTAGGGACAGCTGATGGATGCTGCAGAGAAACCCTTAGACATAATCCAGGTCCTGCCCTCAAATCCAAGCCTGGCCCGGTTATACTGACCTTGTAGTACACGTGGCAGGAATCCAGCTCTGCAACATGCAAATTATTGGGAAAAACAAAACTAGGAATCGGACGCCCTTTTAGCTAACTAACAAGTCAAAAATGCGTTTTCCCTTTAAATAAAAGGATGAAATGGAAATTCTATATGCAAGAGGACATATTTATAACTAGCAGCTGAGAATAAAAGGAACATTTCCCAACTAATACATTAAATATGCATAGCTCCCACATTACCATTTTTATTTTATCAAGTTGGAACCTTTCTGATAGACAGAGGCATTTCAGCTGTCAGTTGGTATATATTGCACCCTATGAAGTGCATCCTGACAGGCCATCTTGCAGAGACAATTACTTCTAGAAAGCCACTGATGTAGAAAACACACAAGCATGCAAAAAATAAATAAAAAAAATAAGATTAAAATCTTATAAAAGCATGAGGGATCAAAGCCATGCCTATTCACAAAACTAAATATCTATCCATATACTCGCCACAGTAATACTAACCCCTTCTATCTCTCCTTTCTTCCCTATTCTCTACCCCACTGTCCTCCAGAACCTCTTCTATACTGTTCCATGTCCCATCCCAACAGCACCACCACCACCATAAATTGTACTTTTTTCTTCTAAAAATAAACCGGTATAGATTCAGATCAAATTAACCATGCAAGGTTTGTTTCTTCAGTTACTAGAGCAGGGTAGGCAACCTTTGGCGCACAGGATGTTGTGAACTACATCTCTGATGCTTTGTCAGTGTTATGGCTGTAAGTGCATTAGGGGACATGTAATCAAAAACACCAGGAGTGCTGACAGTTGCCTACCCTGTAAGTATGTATCTGGAAATCAAAATACCGTATTTATCAGCGTATAACACGCACTTTTTCTCCCTGAAAATAGGGGGCAAATTATGGGTGCGTGTTATATGCCGGACCTTTAAATGCTGCAGCCGCCTGAGCGCTCTGTCAAGAGCGGTCAGGCGGCTGCAGTTGGTGCTCACCTCCCCTCCCCTGTAGCGTGGCCGAGCTGCTCTGCTGTCCGCGGTGCCCGGCCGGAGTGATAGGAAGGTGCACGCTCAATGTGCACCTTCCTGTCAGTCCGACCGAGTACAGGAAACAGAAACTCCTGTTCTGCGCGGAAATGGGGGAGGGGAGAGTAAGAAAGGGGGTAAGAAGAGGGGGAGGGGGGAGTAAGAAAGGGGGGTAAGAAGAGGGGGAGGGGGGAGTAAGAAGGGGGTAAGAAGTTCTTTATTTGAAATTTAAGGGTTTTTTTCCTGAAATTTCCTTCTTAAAATGAGGTGCGTGTTATACGCCGGTGCGTGTTATACGCCGATAAATACGGTATAAATTAAAGGAAAGATTATGGAGACCAAAACAGCATGCAATAGTCATCAAGGTATGGCATATAAGACAACTACACTTTTTATATGCAAAGATCAATTCAATCACCTTATAGACACACCAGGAATAGGAATCAGCAAAGTTACAGAGTGGTCAATCCAGTTCCCAGAAAAAATGAACAAACCATGGCTTAGTCGATAGTGGAGGATACTGCGTGATTTTTGTTTTTTTTAATTTAAGATATATCTATATCTAGCTACAATCCATAAATCTAAAGAATCCCACAGTAGGCAAACTGCAGTCATCATAGACAAAGGAGAACAAAATGGAGGCTGCCAGGTATTAAGATCTGGGGGCAAGGAATAAATGATAAATATAAATAAAGGAAAGTAGCAATGGACAGGGCTCATCATTGAGATACAAAGTACGTTATGAGTTATGGAAAATTAAATGGAAAATACCATGACTGTCACTTTAACGGTGGCGAGTATGGTACACATAGATTGTGAATTTTACCTAGAAATAATAAATTAAACCAGGGCTTGACAAACTTGTTTGGAATCTAGGAGCCAGCTAAAAAAGTTAGGAGCCGTTTTTTTTTTTGGGGTCACTATAGTCACCAGAACCACTAAAGCTTAATGTAGTGGTTCTGGTGCCTATAGCCTGTGCATGTAGCCTTTTCAATGTAAACGCTGCATTTTCAGAGAAAAGGCAGTGTTTACATTGCTGCCTACTAAGACCTCTAGTGGCTGTCACTCAAACAGCCACTACAGAGTCCTGTGTCAGTGCTCTGCATAGAGGCGCTGAATTGTGTTACCCATATAGAACATGCGCAATATCCTCCCAATGAACATACAGAACATGCGCAATATCCTCCCAATGCTTTCCTATGGGAAAGCATTGGCTTAGCTGAGATCATAAAGACCGATTAACTCGGCAATGGAGTCGGGACAAGCTACAGCAAAACCTGCACGATGTGGGCAAAAAAGGTGAGTAAAAACACCAATCATGTGATCGGAGGGGGTCAGGTACCTAAACAGACACATACTCTCTGACATACACACACACTTTCTCAAACACTCACAAATTTACATGTTTTTATTTTAATCCATCCAGCCAGCCTCCCTACCGTTGAGAGAGCCGAGTGGACTTTCCCTGGGGTCCAGTGGGGCTGCTCTCTTCCTGTGTGAGAGGGAGCAGTAATCTACCGTGCATCTACTCTCTGCATTCTGTGATGCCGGGGCCGGAATGACATCATAATCCGGCTCCCGGTATCATTAAACAGCGCGAGGGAGCAGAGCTAAGCTACACGCCTCCATAAAGCCCAGGGCAGCCAGCTACAACGCTCGCTAAGCCGGCTCCATTATTTGCCAAGCTGGCCGTTTTAGATAAAAAGGTGACAAATCCCAGGCGCCAGGCCAAACTTTTAGTCACCATGTCGACCTGGGATTTGTCGAGCCCTGAATTAAACAATTTGCATTCAAAATTATGATTGTCCCTGACATACTGCAATCATGTCATTTATCCCACTCATATAAACCACAGACATCTGGCTTTGTGAACTTCAGACATTTTGAGGTCTGGTGGATTTCAGAGATTGCAGGGTTTGTAATGTTACAGTAAAGACGGTACTTTGATTCATATACAAAAAAAAAAGTTCAAAAATCACATGGTATTTTAACCCAGAAAGTACCACTTGGGGCCTATAATACTAGCACTGTTCCAGCTCCAGAGAGGTCTAAAATACACTATTATTACTATTCTATTTCCATTTTCAGTTATGGGCCACTAGATTTCATGGAGGTTAAAAGGCAGGATTGTCAATTGGGCAACTTCTTCACAAACCAATATTTGACAAAAAAGGTGATTTAAAGGGACTGTCATGGAGTTATATAACCATAACCACACCCAGTTCCAGTACTACAGGGACAACAATAGTATAATGCAATGGTCATGCCACTGATTTATCCAATATAAACTGTAGGACTGGCCAGCTTTAGCATTCACATGAATAACATATGTATTCCTAACGCTATAGTGTTCTTTTAATCAGTATGAATGATAAATATTTGTACAGCATGAAAATCTTATTAAAATCTAGAAATGGAAGTATGCAAGGTATATTGCATGATCCTGGCAGAAAGACAGACAAACATGAATGAACAAACTAGGAAAGTATTTCAAAATTAGCTACCCAATTCTGTCTTAAAGGCATGAGTCAGAGTGACTAAAGGTCTGATCATTGGTGTATATTATGGGCATTACAGCCACTTGCAAATCAAACTTCCAAGTGCTTGCATCATAAGGACTACTCACTGAAATTAACACAATACGCAGACATCACAATAACCAATGCCATTTCTGATGCCGAAATTGACCAAGCTTATTGGCGTAATGGAACCATCTCCCAAGTTTTTATATTTCAGACATCAGAAGTTCTTATTCAGATACGTAGATTGTAAGCTACACGCATAAACTATTAGTCAAAAATAAAGGCGGTTAATAAACTTTTTGCCAATTGTCAAACTATTTAAAACTGTATCAAACCGTGAATTGCCATGAACAAATTAACAGACTTAAAACGTTTAGGCCAAGAGAGCAAAATGCTTCTGTTCAACTGTTCAGATTTTTAGCGGTTAACTCAGTGTGTTTAGTAAATTAACTTGATTGTGTAGGATCTGTATAAGGAAGCCAACCAAGGCATGTTTCACTTCCAGACAATTACAAATTTATAATAAACACAGTAAGATTTTGCAGTAGCATGTTGCTCGTAATGTTACCACTGTGCATATTTATGTATATTTATACATATAGAATTTAAATAAACACACACGGCATTTAAAGCAAACAAACTACCACAAACACTGTGCAGACTGCTGTGTTCAGAGAATCTGGTTGATATAGACTGAGATAGGTAGTAGGATTCTCATATTCAGTAATGCCAGATCAATTAGATAGGACACATCGTACAATTTCCTTCTTCACAAGAGAGCCACCGCTTGGCTTTTCAGCATCGTTTAGGAGACCCATTAAGATTACCAAACTTACAGGGACACTATTGTCACCAGAACTACTATAGCTTAATGTAGTGGTTTTGGTGTCTATATCCCGTCACCGCATGCTTAGTAATGGAAACACTTGCATTGCTGCCTAGTAACACCTCTTGTGTCAATCACTCAGACTGCCACCAGAGGTGCTGCAGTGTCCAGCACCTACATTTAGCATCTCCATGCAATATAGTGTTTCATTAAATCTTCAAATTCAAAACACTCTGCTAATGTGCAGCATGTAGAAAGGACGGGTGGAAAAAAATCCAGATTACAACAGAGAGCCAATATTTTATCACCATACGTTAAGACTAAACTGAAATTGTAAGCTACAGAAATGGCTCTCACACACTCACTAGACCAGTGGTACTGAATGGCTCTGACTGTGGTAAGATCTAAATGGTTTACATAATTTTGCTTTTCTAGCAGTTATTTTTCCCCCTTATATTATGGGTTTGCATGCATAGATAAGGCTGTGCTGGAAACAGTTTGCCTTATAACAATTCTTTATTTTGTTTTTTAATTTTTCAATGTCTATATTTTTCCTCTA
Organism: Pelobates cultripes; assembly: GCA_933207985.1. NCBI lineage: Eukaryota > Metazoa > Chordata > Amphibia > Anura > Pelobatidae > Pelobates > Pelobates cultripes. The sequence continues at coordinate 42,256,952 of OW240919.1, read as the reverse complement.
CCTGCTGACAGAGCTTTTTATTTTAAAGGGACAGTCCAATGCCCAAACGTAAAATAAATCACTATTTTGTAGACATAGCCCCAATGAACGCATACATGCATTTAATTATGAATTTATCATTAGGGGTATGTCTAAAAACAGCCTGCAAAAACTTCAGATATCGTCTGCAGTCCTTGGAAACCCTCCCCCTTCTAAACTCGATCAGACTTTCTGTGGCTGTCCAATCACAGACTTCCTGACGCAGCTCAATGAGAAGTCTTTGCAAGGCAGGCGCTCTGGCCAGTTGCTGCCACTCGAGTCTAGCTCCACTGAGCTAACCAGGAAGTAAAATGATTGGTTGTCTGATTTCTATTGAATAACTAATAAAACATTTTAAAAAGGAAAAACACACTCTTCATACATAAAGCACTTTAGTTAAGTGCTTTATGTGTTTGGAGCATTCCATTCACACTGTAACAACCTAAAAAGAACCTGCATAATGTTATAAACTTTACTTGAATTTCACCTGTCACGTTTGTCATATAAAATATTTGCCCAATTTTAGATTTTATTATGTGGAAAGGGAGTTTTATGTTGGTACGGTTATTGACTCTGTTTGTATCTATAGTTGTGAGCTAACTGACTGACTTCCTACGCCATATTGGTATTTAAAAAAAAAAAATATTCTCCTGCAAGCACAATCTGATCAGCTCCTTTGAGCTAAGCCGGTGCCGTGTGCGCTCAGCCAATGAGTGTAGTCCTGGATTTGTCAGGCTTAGCTTAATAAAGACATGTGATCTTCTATTGAACGGGTTGTGATGTGGGCACCCAGGAGACCCAGGTAAGATGACAAAGCATTCTAAAACATTTAGCCAAAGTATACTGGGAAGTTGCCATGGTACTCCTAGCACCATAACTACTAATGCAGTGCTTCTGGTGTTTGGCATGCTTGTTTTAACGTGCCAGTTTTTAACGATTTGCTGTGAAAAATTAGCAGTATTTCAGTTGTTTTTATAGAGCACAAAAATACAAAATTAATGTTTAACAAAAGAGATTCTTCATGGTGGATTTAACCATTAAGCTACTTTAAAACCAGGGGAAGAATTCAAATTGATGGGGACCGAGAGAGACAAAACTTTGAATGCCAACACAAATACCAGTTTGCATCAAATGAGGAAAATGGGATTAATTTTTAGGCAGTAATCCATTTTACCAGTCACAGACTGCTTTGGAAGCAAAAGATTTTCTGATGAGATCATCCGAACAGAAAAAAATAAATCATTTAAAATACCACAGAAGCACAAAATAACCATTTACTAAAGTAAGCAAAAAAACACAGCCAAACTCTTTATCCACATGACTCAAAAAAAAAAAATGTTCCTCTAAATAATAACATGAATGGCCATAAATTAAATAGCACTCACCAATATATTTTCATCCAATAAAAAGAAAAATGACATAACTTACAATAAATGACAAGTACTATGTGAAGACAAATTAAAAAAGAACTACCCTGTAGATTTAGACGGTGACCAACCCTCTGTCTACAGACACTGTCCATGGTCAACAGCTTTAACAGGATATCACTGATGAATAATGAAAAATGAATAATCTGCTTCAGATATATGATTCATTCAAGGAAGGAACGCAGAGACTCTGTGGATTTACACATAGGATTCTAGAAATGAAGACTCAATCACATGCCAAAAAAATGTGTTGCAGGAGAATGACTAATACTGTTATAATGATATATAAGCTATCTTGTGCAGTAAAGAACGTATTTTAACATAGATGAAATTTATTGGCACTGTTAGCCAAGGGGGGGAAATAATGAAAACCTTAATGTACAATTGGTGGTAAAACCAGACAGCTTTTAATATGGGAAGATTTATCAGGGACACCCCCATTACCTCCATACGACAAGCTTGCATAATTAATCAGTGCGTAGTGACTTGCGTCTGTTCTTTGTCTCATGTAAGCGAAGAGAAGCCCAGAGGTCACATGAGGAACCAGTAGGTCTAACTGAGACAGCCAGGGGGCATCGATTAGTGAAGAATATTGTATGTGTCTTTTTACTGCATGGATACAATGCAGACTATCTTTCCTTTGAAAGCAGCTTTGTGTCAACCATATAGAAAATACAGTTCTGTAACATTTAATGCTGTAAAATCACAAATAGGGATTACATTAAGGGCGGTAAATCTAGGCGTATGGCTCTCATTTTCTTATGCATTTGCTTATATGTCACATATTAGTTGGTGTCACTTTAAAAGGCCATCCATACATTGTACTAGCGCATACATAGAAATGCTATCAAAATTGTATTGTTGTGCCATCCTTGGTAAGGATAATGCAAATGACGCACACAGGCAGCTGTATGTGTTGTTGACTTGCCACCAAATGAAGCAATAGCAACACACAACTATCCCACCCTATTCAGGGTTTTTCACTAAAGTGAGATTTGGCAGGAATTTAAAGTGAACTTTAAATTTCAGGCAAGATATGCAAAGCCTGGAAAATTATCCAAGACAATTATGCTTGTAGTTTGGCTTTTTGGCCTTAAAGGTACACTGTAGCGTTAGGAATACACATTTGTATCCCCAATACTATGGTATCCTGTAGTTGTTTGGTTTATGGTTGAAAAAGTTAGTCTCTGTGTCCAGCTGCATGGCTATTTCTAAAATAGCGCCTCTAGTCGCTGTCACTAGAGGCATTTAAACCCTGCCCTGTAAACACAGAACGGCAATGTTTGCAGTAGCACGGTTAGAACTATGGATGACATGGCACCCAGACATTGAGATAAAGTGGTCTGAGTGCCTATAGTTTCCGTTTAAATTTCCCTTTAAATCTAAGAACTCTTACCTTAGTACAGAACTGAATAGTGATTGGGTTTATAGAGTGCATTGTATTCTTCATCTAAAAAGGGACCAAGCCATCTAATTTAGCCACTTTTTTGCTCATCCTAATTTTCGGTAAGTGAAAGTAGATGTGCCTTAGAAATGTTTCTTTCACGGAAGAGTATATTAACCAAAGAGGATTGGGAACCATTGATGCAGTTACGGAACATGTTAATAATTTGTTTCTCTGTACATTTCTAAACTAAACTATAGTTATTGTATTGATTTACTGTGCTATAAATAAACAAGACCAGATAATCTGAAATTCAATACTGATGTATATCATGCAAAGCATACTTTTGTATACACTTGAAAACACACTGGTCAGTGGTGTTTACTCATTATTTCTGCATTATGATCTATAAATAATTCCCCATCATTATCTAAATGCGATTAATGGAGGACAGGATTCTACATTTACTGAATGCGTCCATTACAAATGGTTTAACTATGAAAAGAGCCTTGCCGAAACAGACAACCTCTGATAAAATACAAATTGGTATTGATTGTGCCTTCCTGGACATATTGAGTAGACTGAGGGGAATTATAGATATGGGTGCGAGAGTGACAAGTTCTAAGTACACATGTAACCTAATCTTTCAAGCCTAGATCATATTTATATGTGTGGAGGGGGTAAAAGCAGCTACGGACTTAAAACATTTTATTTATTTTTTTATCAACTTTAGAAATGTAGTAATCTTTTTCCTTAATGCTATGGCTATAAATTGTGAATTTTGAAACCAAAGGTTTAGAGCATGGGTCGTCAACCTGGTCCCTACCGCCAACTAGTGGGCGTTTCAGGATTCCAGGTGGGCGGTAGGGATTTTCTAATTTTGAGAGACCGGGCGGGCGGATGCGAGCATATGGAGGGTTCCATCAGGTGGCCCATGCTGTCAGGGCCACCCGATGGATGTGGATTGTGTGTGTATGTGCCTTTGTATGCCTGTCTGTGTGTATGTGTCTGTATGCCTGTCTGTTATAGTGGGCTATAGTAAGTAATAATAAGTGGGATACCTAGCTCAACCTACCTACTGGGCATTGCTATAAGGAAGGTTAAAAAAATAAATTAAAAAAAAAAGGTGGGGAGGGGAGCTGACGCACATATAAGAAATCATATTATGCGCAAACGGAGAAGTCGTCTGAATATCACCAAAAGAGGATACCTTTGTTTGTTCCTTACGAAAATTGAACCAGATATCAAATATTTAGTCTTGCAGCATCAACCTCAAGGATCTCATTAATCACTAGTAAAGGTAATTTCAATTTACTTTATGGTTTTCTCATTAAACTTTATAATGTTAAAAACTTATAAACATGCATTAAGTAGAAATATAAAGATAAATGTATGTACATTTATTTATTTTTTAAAAACACCCTCCTTTCTAAAAAATATTCTGCACTTGCATGAAAACTGGTGGGCGGTAAGGACATTTTTTCAACCAAAAAGATGCATTAGTGGGCAGTAGGAAGAAAAAGGTTGACTACCACTGGTTAAGAGTAATTCCAACATTATCTATGTTATTTGGGTAGCTAAAAGTGACCAGGCATTTACTCAAATCTCACAGTTAGCAGCTGGTTTCTCTTGGGTACCTTGGCAATTTGCAATCAATCTATACATCTATAATAATGCTATGGTATCAGTAATTGGTATGTTATAATCTACACATTGTGTGGATCATGTTCTGTTACTCCAAGTTGGAAGCTACAAAACAGATGAGAAGACTGCAAGCATAGATATCCAAACACTAAGAGAAGGATGCAGTCTCATAGAATATCTAACATGTGCCTGTATTCTAAGAATTGTGTCATGATGCCACTTTACTGGATGAGAAATTTGCTGCACACAACGACATGTTCTTAGAAGATCCTAAGGTGTGCGCCATACCAAAATTTGTAAAACTACATGAGGGTTGAGTACATATGTTCATAAACAAAATATTATATATTAAATATAACGCAGGCAACTAAATATAGTCTTGACAAATAGCACATTCTAAATTTAAGCAGGCTGGACAGCATGATTTTGTACTACAGTATATGGTAATGTAGAATATAAACATCTCACATATAGAGTAATTATGTGGTACGAAAACGTGTCATTATGCAATGACTGGTAAACCTATTTCTAGCAGTTGTCCCATAAACCATATTCTTTTACAAGGCTTCCAGCACAGCTGTAGATTGTTATATATGCATTGAGCAGTGTGCTAATTGACTTGCCCAAGGTCATAGGGAAAAACGGACAATGAAATACAAAGAAGCCACTTTCAATTACTTAAAAGGCAGTGTTTGCAGGACGGAGCTATTTCCTCAGCTAATGCTAGCAGTTTGCAATCATTTCTTCAAAGCTCGTAAACACAGAAAACAAACCTAAGAGAGTGCATTACTTCCTTTTGTAGGATGTCATGGAGGAAGGACTCACCGGTTTCATTTAGAATTCCTTACTGAATTCTCTATCAATTGCAAGCAAACTAAAAAAACAAAACAAATACATATATACACACACACACAACAAAGGGCCAAGCCCAAGAGGGCACTCAGACATTCACCAACAATTAATCCATGGGGCTAGGAGGATAGCTATTAAATAATGTCTAAAACAAACTTCAATTTCTATTTACAGTTTAATTATAATTTGTCTGATTTGTGAAGTAGAAAACCTTAAGGAATACAATGTACAGAAGGTTAGCAGGCTGATGGGAATGTGTCCAATAAGATAGGATAGCTTTTTTCGCAGATAGTGTTTCTGTGTAGAATGGATTCATAGTGGGATAGGAGGAACCTGTTTAAATTAGGATTTAATAGAGTAAAAAATTAAAAAGAAAGATTTTAGAACTGAGCCTACAATAAGGCAATATTCTCCTCAGGCTGTTTTCAAAGGTAAAAAGATTAGTTAGTAAGCACCAAATTCTAAAAGGATTTTGAGAACATCGGAAAAAAAATAATGTCTGGACGCTTAGAGTTAAGCAGATATTAGGAAACCTTAGATCCCGGAAGGCTGTGCAATTACAAGATACGAAAAAAATCTATTACTCGGTCTCGTTACATTAACCAATATGCTGAATGATTAGATGATTTCAACACCCCACACATGGTCAAAGTGAGGAGCCAGCTGAATAGTGCCTAGTGCTACTAATTCGGAGGAATTTGATGACACAGATGCATTGACCATTTTCTCTGGACCGATAGACACTGCACTGAAAAATTCTAACTCTGCTAATTAGTGATGCTTTAGGAGAAAGCAATGACATGGACAAATGGCTCCAACATACACAATAACTTCATATTTATTTTTCCAGATAAATAAAATACTAATGCATATTTATTTTTTATTATAAATTCGTTGCAACTTGGGGACACTAGTCCACAGGAGACATTGCTCAGTAATGCCATATGTGTGCATGTACACACAAATCTGTATTCTCATACAAGTCTTTACCCACAGATCCACTTACAAGACAAACATAGCTACACACTCACATAGACACACAATCTTCGAATCTAGGTGCTTTACAGCACTGCAGAGTTCTAAAGTGGAACTGGCTATGAAAGGAGCAAAATTTAAAAAACAGAGACAGGGAATTATTATGGTCAGTTCCAGTTAAAACGTAAGTTCAGTCTAAAAAGGGGTCTGCTATCCAGTAATGACTACGGAGCAGGGCAAGCTAAAAACAAAAAAAGAGAACTTAAAAAGGGTCGGAGAGAGGGGCAGAGCTTGCCAGCGCAGCTGAACGGACGCCATCTATTTGGGCTCCGATAATCCAACCACTAACCCGCGGCAAATTCAGCGAACCAGGGGCAATCCAACCCCAGCGATACCACCATCAGTCTGGGGAACTCACCCACTGCCCATCGATGCCCTTCTTTAAACCGCCGAAATCGGCGCAAACCTAAGTGGCGGACCGGGGCCTACAAAGCACCGGCCTACACTAGCTGGAACACTCTTTTCGGTGGCGCGATACTCACCAGTGCCGCTGAGATACCACCACAACCAACACAGAGCCCCACAGCAACTCCGGCAGACATGCAAAAGCCCTCACACGGAGAAGCCCCAGACTCAAGGGACATCAGCACAATGCTGCAAAAGCCGGCGCCAACCAAAATGGTGGCAGGGGAGAGCAGGAGCACGAGGAACCCCTCAGACAAGATGGAACACAAGGGGACACAGGCCACACTGGCGAGGGATGACACGGATGCCACACAACTGGACTCCATCATCAGCAACCTTGCAACTAAGCAGGACTTACAAACCCTCTTGCTGAACATCCAGGAACTCCTGGCAGTTGACACAGCGGCGATTTAAAAAAAAAAAAAAAAAAAAGATGTTCAGCAGGTCACGGACCGCTTTAGTGCCACTGAGAATGACATACAAGATGTCCACACAGAGATATCAACCATGAAAGCTACTCTAAGCAAACTACAGTCCACTAACCAGGTACTTACCTCGCAAGTCTCAGCGCTAGAAGACCGCCACAGGCGTAACAACGTCAAGATCCGCGGGGTCCCTGACTCAGTCAAGGCAGAGGAATTGCCCCGCTACCTGCGGCGCCTAGTGGCCTCTGAAAAAATTCACTATTGATGGGGCATATCGCTTACCTAGCTCCACCAAAGCACAATCAGCTGCCCTTTCGCTGCATATCACATCAGGACAAAGGGCACCTGCTGATGGCCCTGAGGGACAAAACCTCATACACATTTGAAAACTCCCAGCTCACGGTATATCAGGACCTTACAAGAGCTACCCAGCAATGGCGCAGATCTCTACAACCCATCACGACTCAACTACGCTCGGCGGGTATCGCATACAGGTGGGGGACTCCACGATCTCTACTAGTATCACACGATGGGGCCACGCACACGCTGGGAACGGTCTCCAAAGGACCAATGCTCCTGACCGCACTGGGTCTACACACACCCACCACTACCCCATCTGGGCCGCCAAATCCTGGAGGTTGGGATCCAGCTAACATCGTAGCGTTTGAAGAGAGGACCAGAGCAGCCGCATCTCCACTAACCTGACTATATAATATGCTACAGAAAATCGCACCAAGCCACCCATATTGTGCCTACGTTTCCTTTGTGTTTGTTTGTATTCTTTATGTTATTCACAAATGCTCTACAGCTCACACAACCGTGACCACCCGGCCAATCACTAAAAACATGCACACCACGCTCAAGCAGCACGAGCGATATAGCCTGACCTGGCCCTAATAGGTGTCTAATACACTGCAGCTACGTGCGATCACAGATCTAAGATCCCCGCTGGCAACCAAATTTGATCACCTCCCCCGCGCCACCCCCACGGTTAGGGGCATCCAACTCAGAGGAGAACCCCACCACCAGAGGTGCTCAGGCATACACTATTAGCATGGAGAGGGGATAATGCCCCCCTCGTAATATAACAGGCACCACCTGTCACACTCCTAACTCCACTCCTCACTCTTACTCTACTTCCCCAGTTCAACATGCACAAATTCACTCCTCCTGTAATCTCTAGATCGAGTCTAGCCTCAACCCATCTCTATATTAACTGTAAATGTTACCCTGACTCGTATCACCTTGATTACTTACCACATAAAACAGTGCTAATACCCTAACAAGTGAATTGATCTTGTAACATCATCCTGTCTTGCTGATGTCTTGAAATATTAACATGTATATGCAAAGCACCAACAAAAATAAAGATTTTTTTTTTTTTTAAAAGGGGGTCTGAGAGCTACTTATAGGAGGTTGCACTTTAGACATAGATGCACCAGAATAGTTATTTGTTCAATGACCATGTGCCTTGCACGAAATGCTGTCATTGGCTACAGCTACAGGACCTAAAGTAGAGGATACTGTCAGATCCAATTTAGAATACTGCCTTGAACATTTAAGATGTAGTAAAGTAGCAGCACCTACCACAAACTGCTACGTATTTCTTTATTAATAAACTGTACATAATTCTGCATTTACAGGGCACAAACCACCATGAATGTCCTGGGTTGCCGTTCTCATATAGAGTTGACTTGCAGGCATTTTGGTTCTGGTCTACCCTTATGCGTGAGGTCAGTCCGATATGCAAATTATATATGTTCTCTTTGTAATGGCACAAGCGTGCAAAAATGTTTTTGAGACCCAAGCAGCGGCTAACCAAAGGGCCTGAGCTTCTCTAAGGTTTTGCCTGTTCTCGGAGTTCTCATGTTCTCGTTTTTTTTTTCCCCACATTCAAGATATACCTGATCAGGTGTTTACACAGCAATATATGGCTATCCTAGTAAAACAGCAAACTGTAAGGATCTGTACATGACAATCTCCAATACTCTGCAAATCCAAGACCTATTAATCACAGTAAAATAGTTAGCCAGAATTCATATATATGCCTCATAAAACATGTCCCAGGCAGCTTGTAAACATTTTCTGAGCTGCCCTGCAAGCACATACAGGAAGGCAGAATAATCCAAATGGATTTTTCTGCAAAATATAATTGATGTACAGTTCATTCACAATCAAAATCTATGAAATGACAGCCCGGAGCTGCTGGTTTAGAAAGCTCAAGTGACACATTTCTACTTAAGCATTTCTTTAAACTAATGCCAGAAATCAAACCCTGCCATGTGCAAATTCTGCCTAATTAGAAACAGGATTTACCAGCACAAACGATCTCTAAAAGCATCTAAACCTCAGATAGCTTGATAGACTATGAATGAAAGGTCCATTAGTAATATATAATCAATTTAAAAGCCTAGTGAATATTACAATTCGGTCCAGTCATTTTGATTTTTTGTGGTTTTGTAAAAATATTTAGGCACACAGAAGTAGGACTTGCTCTGTTGCATAGATAAATTATAGGGCCAGACATACCTAAATCCAGCTTCAGAGATCTTAAAAAGAACACTATAGTCACCTAAACAACTTTAGCTTAATGAAGCAGTTTTTGTGTATAGATCATGCTTCACTGATCAATTCACTGACATTTAGGAGTTACATCACTTTGTATCTGTTTATGCAGCCCTTGTCACACCTCCCCTGGCACTGATTGACACAGCCTGTGTTCTATCAAATTTCCCTATCCGTGAAAATCCCCTACCCTAGTCACTTCCGGTGAGGGGAATCAACTGGATCCTGTGCTGCACATGCGTGCTAGCACTCCTGCTACTCCTCCACAGCAAGGTCCCGGAAGGTAAGTAAAACTAGTTTTACACTTTCATTATAGTTAGTGCATTCACTAAGCTTAGGACATGGGAAATTTAGGGTTAATGTTAGGGTTCAAATTAGGGACTTGTTCATATTTAGTGATATTTCACATTAGAGGAATATCACTAAATTGTGCTTTTTCACACTTTATTTTAACCCTTACCCCAAGGGTTAGGGTAAGAATAGAGTGTGAGAGGTTAGAATCACTTCCGTAACCCTAATTTGAACCCTCACTTAACCCTAAATGTCCCGTGTGCCTAAGGTTAGTGAATGCACCAACTATAATGAAAGTGTAAAACTAGTTTTACTTACCTTCCAGGACCTTGCTGTGGAAGAGTAGCAGGAGTGCTAGCACACATGTGCAGCACTGGATCCAGCTGATTCCCCTCACCGAAAGTGACGAGGGTAGGGGATTTTCACGAGGTAGGGGAATCTGATAGAACACCTGCAAGAAAAACAAAACCAAAAACTGATTTCACTTTCAATCAGATGTAATTTACCTCAAACAATTGTATCTCTTTCTCTGTAAATTGAACTTTAATCACATACAGGAGGCTCTTGCAGGGTCTAGCAAGCTATTGACATAGCAGGGGATATGAAAATCTAAGTTAAACAGAACTTGCAATAAAGGAAGGATAAACATTAGATGACTCTTTACAGGAAGTGTTTAGGAAGGCTGTGCAAGTCACATGCAGGGAGGTGTGACTAGGGTTCATAGACAAAGTGATTTAACTCCTAAATGGCAGAGAATTGAGCAGTGAGACTGCAGGGACATGATCTATACACCAAAACTGCTTCATTAAGCTAAAGATGTTTTGGTGACTATAGTGTCCCTTTAAATTAAAAGGGACACTATAGGCATCAAAACAACTTTAGCTTGAGTTGTTTTGGTGTATATAGTTCATGCCACTGTTGTCTCACTGTTAAATTCACTGCCATTTAGGAGTTAAAATCAGCTTGTTTATAAAGCCCTAGACACACATTTTTCCTAAACACTCCCTGTAAAGAGATCTAATATTTACACTTACTTTACAATATGTTTAATTTAAAAAAATATTTTTTTATTTTTTTATTTTTATTTTTTTATTTTTAAATCTCCTGCTCTGTTAATAGCATTCTATACCATGAAGGCACCTTGTGTGTGATTAAAGTTCAATTTACATAGAAGAAGTGACAATTCTAAAGCAAGTTAATTCTAATTGGAAATGAAACCATTTTTTCAATGTTGACTGTGTGAGCCAGACAGGGTAGGTGTGGCCAGGGCTGCATAAACTTAAACAAAAGTGATTTAGCTCCTAAATGGCAAAGAATTAAACAGTGAGACTGCATGGATGTGATCTGTACATTAAATGGCTGCATTCATCTACATTTCTTTTCATGTCTATAGTATCCCTTTAAGACAAAGGGCTGTGTAATTCTAGGGCACATTGGCACAAACACCAGACATTCTAATGGCATCAGAAGTGGTTGTTCTACTTTAAATTTGAGTTATATATGTATATATCAGAGTATTGTGTTTGGCTTCACCACAATCCTGCTGATATCTAGCTATTTAGAATATACTTACACACGTATACAGGGCTAAACATTTGTAAAACTGCAATGTTTTTACATTACTGGGTTAATAGGACAAGTAGACTGCACCTAGACCACTTCATTGAGATGAGGTGCCCTGGGAGACTATACTATACTGTCCCTTTAATGGTATCTATATTTAGCAGTGTTCAGCTTTTTTGCAAGGCCGACCAGTCTGTCAGTCTTTGTGCTGAAAAACACTGCAAAGCATGATGCTTTCACCATCATTCTTCATCGTTGGGATGGTATTGTACCAGTGATGAGCAGTGTGTGGTTTTCTCCAGACAAAAGGTTTTGAATGAAGCATAAATAGCTCAATCTTCGTTTCATCAGACCGCAGAATCTGGTGTCTCACAGTCTGAAGTGCTTTAGGTGCCTTTTTAAATGGAAATTTGAAATAAGCTTTCATGTGTATTGCAGTGAAAAACTCTTGAAGATAAATACACAGTATGCCAAACAGCCAATGGCATTCATTTATAAAATATATAAGGTACTCTCTCACCCATTCCTTTCCTTTGAGTTGTTAATTTTCTCCCCTAAAACACCTTTTGTGCCATCCTTCGATCTTTTCGAATTTCATTTACATATCATTCCTGAGTATATGCAAGTTACAAAATTGTAAACTTTTGCTCTTTTATATCCAATAAATGACGCAGATTCCGGACACTCAATACTATTATATAGTTATTACATAATAAATGTATCTGCCGTCACACGAATACAGGAGATCCAGCAGGTCTATGCTAATGAAAACTTTAGGCAATTCTCTCAGGGGTCTACCTCTGATACCAGAGTGGTGTTAAAATACTGCTAAGAACTCACATTTCCTCTTTACACTTCCAAATTATTTAAAGATGCTTCTCCCTAACTGGGTCACCGTGGCAATAACTGGGTCATTTTAGAACCAGACACCTCTACTACTATGGGCGTCAAGCCAACAATCTCTATACAGTACTGTAAATTTGTTCTGGAACTGGATGTATATCACTCATTCTGCTCTACATATACACCTTTAAAGCACGATTCAGAAGGTGGTATTCCCAAAAAGGGTTAAATGTGGCAGAGCAGACACTTAAAATTACCAAACACTATAGTCTGTACACTTATAAAATCTGTAGCTCTATTGCTGGCAAACCCAAGAAAGAAAAAAAAAAAAAAAATTATTTTTTTTTTTTTTAAAGTCTCCAACAGTGTAATCGTGAACGAGGACATACATTCACAGCACTCTCTGCATGATGTGCGTTTTGGATGTAAGTGGCAATTAGTATAATTGTATTGCTTGCAACTGTGGTGACATGACAAGCTGAGCGAAAACATGATAAGCCGAGTGTATCCCTGCTGCCACGATGTATAGTCTCAGTAGCGAATGTATGAGGTCTCGTTGTCGTGACCTTGTCAGTGAATGCAAGCCTTACTGCAATAACTATTAGGGCCGTGTGCAGGCGAACACAGCAAAGCATACAGACTAACACTCCCTATAACTGAAAGGTTCTATGTTTGTTTGCTGTAAAATACAACAAATTTAAAAAACAAACAAAAAAAAATAAATAAAGATTTCATTTCACAGATGTCCCTGAGGTCTGAATGTGTTCTGCATATACAATGAAGAGAAAGGCAGATTAGAGAGTGGGAAATGAAGAGTCTTTGACATGCTAATCATTCCTAAAAGTACTAGACTTTTTCTTGTTTGCAGCCTCCATTCAAGGCCATTTTCATTTCAAGGTTCCCTTCAAATTCCACTCAAAAGATCCATTATCAGTCAAACACTTTGTAGACCATAGCTGCATTCCCCACTGAAAGCACTATTTGGCTACTGTGCTTGTAGCATTAAAACCCAACAATGAGGTGTGCAACCTTCTAAATGAAAACTCAATTAAAAAGCAAAATGCAAACTTCAACTAAATATAGCATATTAATAAAAAAAAAAAAAAAAATCTAGGTTAGATATTTGTTAAACACATAAACATAGATGTGTTTTGTTGGTTTTTCTTACTCTTTTGGTCACTTCTCATTTGATCTGTGAATATAAATATTTAGTTGCTGTCCCCTAACCTTCAATCATCTTTATTCCCCAATCAATCATTTTTTTGGCCATTTGGCCATGGCCAAATCCGAATAACAAAAGAAACTAAACTGTTCATTTTTTTCCGGGATACAACCATGTGGTTCTTCGAAAGTACAGAATTCAGACAATCTGCTGATTGCCTTAAAGTCTAATTTGCACCCCAAAAAAAAAAATAAAAAAAAAAAAAAAGTCATACGTCTACTATTCCAGGGAGCAATTTCTGAGTAATGAGTCCAAAACCTTCACTGGAAGTTTAAAAATAATGTTTCGCACAAGACAGGAGGTTTTCATTGTTAATAATGAGAAAATTATAGATAATCTATAATTTTATTTTACCATATTTATACCTTCTGTGGCACCGCTTCTTCCCTGCTCCTGACAAATATCATCTTTCCTCTGACCTATACATTTTGTTTATATACCTGATGCCTCCAGTGATGAAGTGTTATATGTTCAGATACCCACCGGTGTAGGGGGCAGACTGCATCTTAATATTAGCCATCTGTGTAATCTTTGCAACATAAACAAATGAATAAATGCCACAACAAGCCAGTTATGTTTGCTCCCAAGAATAAAACGTTGGAACTCCACAGGACATCAGACAACATAAAGCGACATGATTCACATTCCACTGGGGACAAAAATAGCTCCTGATACAAGACAGGATGTGGTATGGGGGAAAGAAAATGTATTTCTGTTTCTGAACACCATGTACAGAGAGCATTGATTCATAGGACGCCCATAGTTATTTCGAAGACTGATTCAACAAGCACAGAGTTTGAAATAATGGCTCAGCAAGGTTTGACAAGAGGCTACGGCATGACTGCTTCTGCTCAATAGAAAGCAGCCCCCACTCCTCGACACTTCCACAAAGAAACACTTGGAATCTGCCCACACTGCTGGCAGGAAACATGCACGTTTGTAAAAATAGGAAAGTTTTAATGCCAATTGTGGCAAATTGGATCTGCAGCTCAACACAAACAATTGCCATACCATATGTGGGTTTTTATTCTAATATTCTGGACATTACAGAACAATGCTTTTGTTGGAATTATTTCAGATCTGAATAACCATGTGAGACGAGAGATGAGGGTCCTAACCCTAGGGAAAAATATAAAACCGTTCACTGGCATAACAGGTTTACTGTGGGGAGCAAACTAATACGTTACTAAATCCATCTCTAGAGTGTAAGCTCATTGAGAAAATGATCTCTGTTTGTTTAATGGATACCACGATCAAATTATAGTCAGATCCACTTAGGTGGATGTGCATTTTGTAATCTTACCTGTGTGACAAAAGCATAATATATCTTAAAGGGTTACTCCAACCAACATTTCAACTTTTTGAAGTTGTCATGGTGGTAGGAGTCTGAATTTGCAGCATTTCTGCCTGAAACATTGCACATCCAAAGATATTGGCACTTGTTAGTCACACTCCCAGCAAGGCAGCCCAGAACTCTGTTTCAGGCTTATGACAATTGTGTGCATATTTTATGGCTGTCGTTAGCACGCACAGTGTGCTGGAGATAGATATACCAAATTCTGCAAGAGTATCATATGAATATGTCTATACTTAAAGGAATACTATAGTGTTAGAAATACAGGTTTGTATTCCTAATACTGCAGTTACCTCTGCTTCCCCCCAGACACCCCCTACCTCATGGCCAATAAAAGCTTAAACACTATTTACTTTTGGTGCCTGTATAGTGTCCATTTAATTGCAGTTAATGTTCCAAAGTGAGTGCATTCACTTAACAGTGAACAAGTTTATAGAGCTAACTAAAAAAAATAAAATGGAGATCTTTTTGCCTAAACTGTGCAACGTGACTGCGTAATGCCCAGTATTTTCTCTATTACCATGATACAGTTAAAACAAACATACTCAGCTGAGAATATAACATTGTGATAATCATACATTAACCCATAGTTGATTTAAAAAAAAAAAATACTAATAGAATAATAGTGTTAGAATTTGATGTAAATCTAGCCATCAGATATACATTTACAAATTAATTCCTACTTTAAAAAAAATAAATTGCTCTCTCCTGCATGTCTCTTCACAAACAGCTTTCGGTATTCAGCTTGCTATATATAAAGAGGCTATTCATTCCCAGCGTAGCCAGCAGTAAAAAGGCCAGTCCCACTAAGGACCACAGTGACCCGGTGGCAGTGACATTTTTTTTTAAGTCACATGGGAGGCACTAGTGTATAAAAAGAAAGAAGGCAATTATTTGTGAAATTCTAAAATATGCTACGGTTCCCTTGGAAACAATATCCATTTGATAGATTTTTACATTGTGGTACTCAGATGCTGAAACCACTAGGCAAAAAGTAATGTTTAATTGGGCAAACAAATGTAACCCCTTCCATCCAAATCCAGTAGGAAGGAGGGGTGGGATTATTTGTGGTCTTTCCTGTATAAAAGGAATGGGGTGGGAGGCATTATTGTGGTAGAACTAATTACATCATAAGGTGCAGGCATAGACCAACAAGGAATTTACATTTTGCATTGAAGGATGAATAAAGAAAGCATCAGGTACGATGGAAGATAGACAGTGCCTTCCTTTAGTGGGAGTGGGTAGTACCTCAAACAGATTTATTCCTCTGCAACCTGTCATACAAGTACTGTACAATATACTGTGCTGCAGTATATTACAAAGATTAATGTTATATACATAGGTCTACTCACACACAAATATATATTTATAGTTTACTTACATATACACACTCCCCTTATGTGTTACTTCTTATACATCCACCTACTAGTGATGAAATGTATTGACATACTACTTTCCTGTATTCCCTTCCATACAGTAAAAGGTTAATAAAACAGGCGGATTTAGAAGAAGTCTTAAGGCATCCTTAACAATAGGATCTCAGTGTGATCTGTAAACAGCCACTGAGAAATCCAAGCTGGGGCAATATTTGCTGTACACAGTAAAAATATCACCAACCTAAATGTGTCAATAAAGTCTGCTAACATTGATTGGATAGGTGAGGCATCTATTATACAAGCTATTATTAAAACAGTCATAAATGCCAAATGCTTATCCATACATTTTACACAAAATGTTAAAATTTTCCTTTAAGCAAAATACAGACTATACATTTTCAACACTGTCCATTATAGCTTGAAATGATACACTTTCCTGTATAAAAAATTCACAAGATATACGCTGTACATTCTTCAGAAACAGTATGATGAATGTGTATGTGCTATCCATATGGAGGTTTGTTTTGTTTGTTTGTTTTTTTAACAAAAGCAATTAAACAACACACAAAAATGGCAAAAGCATCCTAAAATGTAAAGCAGATTGAGAAGTGAGAATACATTCAGATAATTCTGGTAGGTCCCAACACATGTTTCAAGCCTTTACACAGGTAGCCTCTAGTATTTGGTTACTTAACGGTAGTTCAGAAACCAAATAGCAGATAGGCCTCTGCTGCGCATGTTGCTACAATCCAGGTCAATATGATTGGCCTCATTAGTGAGGTGTGGCTGATGAACCTCTAAGTGCACACTGCACTGGCCATGTATGAATTGTCATTGTTTTAAAGGAATACGCCTAGCCACTTACACTCATGTTCTACGTACTTTTACTGAGAGGCCAGTGATAGTCTGACCGTGTCAGGTTATGCACTCAGCCCATCACTGGCCAACTAGCTAAACCTTCCTCATACTGCAGTGGCAGAGAGGTAGGAAGCCAGAAGCAGAGGTGTCAGGTATTTGAGTCCCAACTCCAGGGTTTAAACGTTGCAATAAAGTTTAACACCAGAAGGAGAGATGGTATCCTGACACTGCTGCTCCCATAACTTAAAAGGAACACTATAGGGTCAAGAACACAAACATGTATTCCTGACCCAATAGTGTTTAAACCACTATTTAGGTGGCTTGCCCTCCTATAAAAAGTTAATAAATTAACTCACCTTATTTCTAGCGCCGCACAGATCTGCCTGGACGATAGTTAGCCAATAGGGAAAGCATTGGATTGGCTAAAAATCGGCATGGGGCAGGGCCAAATGCCGTTTTGCCCAATCAGGACCTCCTCATAGAGATGCATTGAATCAATGCATCTCTATAAGGAAAATTCAGCGTTCCCATGCACAGCGTGGGGACACTGAACGTCAGGGCTGCTTTTTCGGCAGCACTGATCCAGGAAGCACCTCCAGTGGCCATCTAAGGAGTGGCCACTTGGAGGTGTTCCTAGAGGCAATGTAAACACTTCCTTTTCTCTGAAAAGGCAGTGTTTGCATAAAAAAAAAAGCCTGAAGGGAACCATTATACTCGCCAGAACAGCTACATTAAGCTGTAGTTGTTCTGGTGTCTATAGTGTCCCTTTAAATGAGCTTGAGTTGTTATGGCGTGGGAGTGTTGTTTTAAGGACACACAGTCTTTGCAATCGGGGAGGGGGAAAAAAAAGTATTAGAAATATTTAAAAGGATGGAAATTTCAGTATTAGTCATAAAGGAAACTGTAGCATCAGACCAACAATGCAAATACTATAATCTAAAGTAAAACAAAGTGATATGTCTGAGGACCTAGCTATAGGATTAGCAAGTGTTAACCTGAACCTTAAAACAAAAACAGGAAGTAATATAGCACCTGTCTGAAATAATACTTTGAAATGTCACATAAAGTAAGGAAAACTAAGTATACTGTGATGTGTAATGATCAATAACTAAAGATTGTCAACATGTCCGAAAGCTCAACACACATGGGGTATTTAGAGCCAACCCGTTAATTGGTACCAGTTGTCAGTTAATTTCTGCTAGTAATGGTTCAGTTAGTTTCAAAGTTGACTGGTGAGATGAGATGGTTTTGATAGTAGGAAGTCCCTTAATGCCATCTCAAAGAGAGAGTTCCCTTAAGAAAATATCATAGCAGTAGGAATATAAACATGTATTCCTAACGCTAGTTAGATTACTGGTTCGCCCTAAATTTAATAAGTGAAGCAATTTAGTTACCATTACCTCCATCCCTATGCCGGTCTCTGTCCTGCCACTCCACCTCCTTGGCTGAGATCATCAATCTTGATGATCTCAGCCTACCCAATATTTCCCCATACGGAAGTGTTGGGGAGCTAGTGCGCATGTGTCTGACTTATTTAGCAGACGAGCCTCTAGTAGCCGCCAGGAAGGCAGCAACTAGAGGTGCGTTAACACTGTAACCATAACATTGGAGTATCTACTAAACGGTAATGTTTTACATTGCAGGCAAAAAACTTAAGGCCACTGAACCCACATCACTTAATCAAGTTGAAGTAGCCTGGATGCCTTTAGTGATTCTTTAACCTTTAACAAAAAAGTGCAATGGTTGCTGGGTGGGATAACTGGGTTCACCTTAGCAAGCACAACTTGAAACTTCACAGAGTAAGTTCCTAAGTGACTGAGTTTGTGAGAACACTTGACTCAACCTTAGCAGCGATTTAAACAGACTGGATAGAAACACAGAATGTGACAGCAGATAAGAACCATTTGGCCCATCTTGTCTGCCCAATTTACGAAATACTTTTAATAAGTCCCTGGCCTTATCTTAAGTCTAAGATCCTTATGCCTATCCCACACATGCTTAAACTCCCTCACTGAGTTAACATCTACCACTTCAGCTGGAAGGCTATTCCACGCATCCACTACACTCTCTGTAAAGTAATACTTACTGAAATTATTTTTAAACCTTTGCCCCTCTAATTTAAGACTATGTCCTCTTGTTGTGGTAGTTTTTCTTCTTTTAAATATAGTCTCCTCCTTTACGCCTGAAGGCACCCAGGAAAGTTGGCAACCCAATCTTAAATGGTTTGACAACTTTCTCTAGTAGGGTGCCAGGGCACAATAATGACTAAAACGGGTTGTAGTGGCTATGATTGGAGTGTTGCGTTAGTGAACGAAAGATTAGAGTAACTTTAAATTCCCCATCTTTTTCAAGAAACAAGCCTCAAGATGCCTGCTATGATTAGTTCACTCTATAGAAGGAAGTCAGAAAGCTCTAGGAAAATGTCTACTATATCATCAGAAAATTCCATTTCTCCCCCCCCCCCCACATACATCACAAATACGTGGGCTAGTAAGGTTGCACTCCAGACATGTTTTTCGCCTTATCAATAAACATTGGTGGTATTTTCCAGGCCTGGGTAAGCATATTATTTAGCAATTTTGTCATTCTATATAAAAACCCCTACCCACAAAATAAAATTAAAGATATAATGCTTTACCAAGTTTGTAACAAAAGCAGGAGCAGCGGGGGAAACGGGAGGGGAGATAGTCAACACCCGTTGAGCACGAGTGGAGTCAAAGGTGGATAGTAATCTGTCCATCCCATAGTACTTATTTTAAAGGCTTTAGTACATATGAGATTTGTTATTGTGGTCTTAATTCAGACATCTTTACCAGATTTTGTCCATCCGGAGCCTGGTGAATAATCCCAAATTGTTTCTAAGGTAAGAAATAGAAGGAACAGGTTTTTAAATACATGTGCACTTTATATGTATATTTAGATATATTTGTACTTTGTATATTTTTGATAGTTTTATACGGTATTCTAGACTGGTATAAAAACCCACTCTTTAGTTGCACTGATACAGGACAACATATCCAAGATTAAATCCAACCAGCAAGACCTGCAATGGTAGGCAAAGTGTGCTGGAGGTGGGACCTACACTTTTAATCAACACTTAACATAGTGTGACGGAGTTCCCATACTCCGATACAGTACTTCCACTAGGTCCGCTTCCTAGCTGCTTTAGAGCACCCTAACACTTCAGTCCCAGTCACTTTATAATCCAGACTTGCAGTTTCCTAATTTTCAGTGTGGCTACCGAGAAGTGGGCTGTGTGTCCTAGGAAGAAAGGCTTGTTTTTCTCCAAATTAATCCAAAAAAGTCTGACTGAAAAACATTGACATGGTTTGTAAACTCATAGTACCATAATAACTTGGTGAGTATTGGGGATCAGAGGGCTCGTTAAGTGAATTTGTCAGAGCAGGTTTACTTTAAGCTGTGATAGTGCCAAGGCAGTAAATAGTTTGTCATATAAATATATAGTTTGTCATAAATATACATTTTATTTAGGAGTTATGAATTTACTTACCTCATAGCCATCATTCCACCATTCTCAGAGGTTCGTGAAAGTTACACTACAGTGCAGCCACCCTCTCTGGTCAAGTCTTGCTTCTGCCCCTATGAAAAGTAACTGTCCACTAGCTGCAGACAAAAAGCGCAACAAAGTCCAGTTTGCGGCCATAAAGTAGTTTTCCCAAAGGAGCTTCAACTCCAGGCGACCCTCTAAGTTGGAATTCAGGCCTCGCCCCCCTAAATGTGTTTTTTTTTTATAGAAACCATCGCTTTTCATGGAATCTCTTTGGTACTGGTGATTGACACTATTTGAGCACGGCTCCAGATTTCTATAATGAGCTAATGAAAGGTCCTAAGTAGGGGCTTCCAGGTAAGAGGAGGTAGGAATAGTTGCCAAAGAACCCATGTAAGAAGTCAAACTGTTCAAAAACGGCTTGACTACTTACAATAGAGGTGGTGAGACAACATTCCTGGCACTAACACTAGAGCTCAGTGTAGTGTTTATAGTGATTGGAGTGTTCGTTAAAGGGATGGTTAAATGAAAATAAATAAAAGCACTCCAGTAATAATTTTAATTCCATGCTTTTATCAAACAAAAAGGGCTACACAGGTGAACTAGTAAAAGTATGCCCTATTTTATTTAGCGTAGGCAATTTGCCCTTGTTTTACTAAAACAAAAAGAAGCTTCCCACATAACAATGCAGCTTGAGCGATAGCATTCTAAAGTGTATCTACTCCATTGTGTCTTGAGAAACTGCTGTACCGCTGCCAGAGTTAGTTACAAATTCTGAATGATTATTTACTTTACGTTCATAAAGTCAAAGCAGCAGCTCAAGATCAGAGTCCAACATCAGCCTAGCCTTTTACAGGCTGCATGGCGACAGACATACAAAAGATGCACACAAGCCAATTTAAACAAAATATTGATAACAATGTGTAATGAGCTGACAGCAGAGATAAGCAAGTGCACCTTGCATGAGAATGGAACAACAGACGAGCACATGCAACAACCTATTGTAAATCAAGCATGCTTATTAAGTAGCTTTAAAACACTGTAGAGCTTGTAATTGTGAGGGTGTTTTTAACCACCTGAGCGTCAATGCAATGCATTAAATGACCCTGCACTAAGAAGATTAACTTGAAATTATTTTTCATGTCCCTTTTACTGGTACTGTGTCAGTAAAACTGAAATGGGTATCTACACAACTACTCTGTGCAATCACTGTATTCAAACAACCGGAGGTCCAAGAGCAAAATGGGATTAGCCCTCTCCCCTAAATAAAAATCATGCATGGTAAATCATGTTTTGTAGCCTTCGTCACGTCCACTGAAAAACTGGTCCAGATATCTGGGTCCCTTTCTATAAAGCAATATTATTACCCCTCCAAAATATGACCCTTGTAGCACAGAGAAGACTGCTGCATGTAGAGAGATCCTTCTCTGCTAGGTAACGGATACATACAGCATTCCGAATAAATATTTCAGATGAAAGTTCTAGGGAACTTGCGGATAGTCACCGCTTCTCCATTACGGTTTAATCTATTATACATAAGCTCTACAACGACAACTATCTAGTGAGGAAAGTTCAGTGTGCATCTGTGGTATTCATAAAATCCATGACTATACTTGTGGAGAGGGAAAAAATGTTGACTGCAGATTTGCATATCCTTTCTTAATAACCAGCAAAAAGGTCAATTTCTGTAATTATACTCCGTAAAGTACAGTAACTTACAATTCTCACAATGGGAAAACTGACATTTAAATGGTTAATAACGTCATATTTGAGAAGTACCTTACTCAGACTACAACAATAGGTTCTGGAACAATTTCACTTACTAGTCAAATATGCTATGAGATTCATCCATTTAGGTCTGGCTCTGAAATAAAAATATATAAAACCAGAAAACACACAAGCATGTGTGTGTAAAAAAAAAAAAAAATTGTGCTGACACAAAAACACAATGCATTTAAAAAAAAAAAAAGGGAAATTAATAAACTAAATTGCTGAATCCATTCCACTCTAAAGTGATGTATATATTGACGGCTTACAAATTACTGACTTAATGCCTTCTGCGGGGAAAACAAAAAGGTCAAGAAGAAGACAGTCAAAATTTATGTCATCATACCATAACCATTTGCGAGGTAATGATTACCGCAAGTGCTATTTACATACCTTAAGGATTAGGATTGTAAATATAGAGATGATGAGCACTTTAACAACTGTATCATCAGCTTTGTAGTAATCACCCTGCCTTTTAGGATTGCAGCTGTAAAGGTGTCGTGACACTCTGTCATCATCTTCATCACACACACAAGTCAATTAATAATTCTACTTCAGAGTCGGAATGCTAGGGTATCCCCGGGTCCCCAGGACTAGCAAATCTCAGCTACCTTTTTGTGCCAAACATTTGGTGCAACTGCCAGAAAAACTACAATTCTCATGATGGGAAACGAAGTTCATTCAAAGCAGCCCAAATTTATAATTATTATTTCCAGTGCAGATGACTTGTAAATGTGAGCATCTACCATGGTAACTAAAGTAACGATAACCTGTCATGTCATCAGTCCTGTAGCAGCAAACACATTTTATTCTATTTAATAAAATCTCTAAACCATACTTTGACATTTGTACATCATCTCTTCTGAGCAAATGTGCAGCAGTTGCTATGGAAACTCTATAACTGGCACTTCAAGTGCTGGCTAGGGAGTATAGGAACGGAGTGACGCCATGTTGTTGGCAACAAAGCCAGCGTGCTGACATTACTGATGAGATTTGCCCTGCTTGAGGAAGCGTCCCAAGCAGGGCAAATCAAAGAAGAACAGAGGAAGAATGGAGAATGGTCCAGAGGTGGATGTTACACATAGAATATACATGTATTCCTGACCCTATAGTGCTAAACCCACCATTTAGATGCCCCCCCACCCCCCACCCCTTAGTCCCCCTATAAAAAGTTTAAAACACACCTTATATCCAGCGGTGCGCTAGTCCGCCACACTGGCTCCGCACCCTTTGTAACAATCAAAATGGCCGATTTTTTACCAATCCAATTGGCTAAAATCTGCACGGGGCGGGGCCAAATGCCATTTTGGCCAATCAGGACCTCTTCATAGAGATGCACTGAATCAATATATCTATGAGGAAAATTCAGCGTCTCCATGCAGCACGTGGGGACGCTGAACGGCAGGGCTGCTTACTATGCAGCCCTGAGCCAGGAAGCCCCTCCTGTGGCCATCTAAGGAATGGTCACTTAGAGGTGTCCCTAAGGGCAATGTAAACACTGCCTTTTCTAAGAAAAAAGGCAGAATGATTATACTCACCAGAACAACTACATTAAGCTGTATTTGTTCTGGTGACTATAGTGTCCCTTTAAGGCAAATTAAATTATTCATAACAGGTTCAACTCTAAATGTTACCAGAGATAAAAAAAAGTGTTCGTTCATTATTAACACATTAAATGCCATAATGATGTGAGAACCATTGTTTCCTAAAGTGGCCCTTAACTGGTTAATATTATTACACAGGTCAATTCTAACAAGGCAGATCAATTAACTGAATTGCCTAATCTCATGCAGTACCCATTGGCCAGTAGTGCTGTCTGTCTTCACCCTGACAGCAATACAGAAACAGAGGTTAATCTATATGCTTTCACAGAACAGTGTCTTGTAAATTAACCCTTAAACCAATGCACGGTTACATAATTCATAGATTGTCACATTAGATAAGAACTGATCCAACAATATATCTACACATAAGGAAATCCTATGCCACAAAAATGCTCACAATGCAAGTAATTCTGATAATTTCATTGAGAAAGCTGAGAGGAAATACCAGATATCTACTACCACTTTAATGAAGCAGGTTTGCTTGCCCATTTAGTACTTAGAAATTTTAAAAGTGTACTCCAATACAGCACTCTTTAATGGTCGGGGCCCCAGGAGCTGTACCATGTTACATAGCCAAGTGTTTCTCAGCCACTCTTTATATATTACTAAAGCTAAAAGTTCTTACTTACACTTTAGTGATATAAATTGTGCCAGTCCAAATTTGGACAAAATTTATATCACTAAAGTGTAAGTCGAACCTCTGCGTCAGCTATAATTGAAGGGCGGGCGGGGGCTGTTGCAAGTTCCAGAGGGCTCATGACACCATGACCACTAAAACATGCTAAGGTGCTTAGACTAACTCTAAGATTTAAAGTCACAGATGTGGTTTAGTCCCCTTCCTCCCCCCAATGGTCTCCTATTTCACAAACACTGTGACCAGCCTCTGCTCATCAACAATGTAGACAGTAAAAGAACCAAAGACAATGGAAATCTATATTTTGGACCAGTGACCAGTATTATAACAATGGCTAACCTTTGGCACTGCATGTGTGAACAGATTTCCCAGCTGTCATAACTGCTCCTATGGTGCTTTGCCAGCCCTAAGACAAGAAAAGCATTATGGGAGTAGTAATTCTACAACAGCTGGCCAATGGTGACAAAAGCATTATAACAACAGTTAACCTTTGGTACCTTGAGATGGTGAATCTTTCTAATGATCCTCAGTCAACAATAAGGATATCAAGAGTTGTATAATACAAATGAGGACTTACTGAAGGTCCAGTTTACCATATACTCACGCCCCGTCCTGTATAATAAGCCGTGTCTCATAGTCCAGTTTAACGTATACTCTCATAATACTAATAAGAGGCATCGCCTTGAGGTCCACCTTACCCTATATTCGCGTATAATAATGATAAGGATTGCCTGAGGGCGAGATTACCTTATACCTTGTTCGGCCCTTTATAATAAGAAAAATAATAATAATGATGATGATGATGATGATGATGATGATATATATCCCGGCTTGGCGATCCAACTTACCATGTACTCCTACTCAAGCATGAAGAATAATAATAATAATAATAATAATAATAATAATAATAATAATAATAATAATATAAACAACAACAACAACTACTACAATATTAAATCCCTGGGTATCCAGCTTACCATAAACTCTCACACAACCCTGTATAATAGTAATAATATTCAGGGGTTCATCTTACCATCCACTCTTACCGATGCCTGTATAATAATAATAATAATAATAATAATAATAATAATAATAATAAATAATTAGGGGGTCCAGCTTACCATAGACTCTCACCCAGCCCTGTATAATAATAATAATAATAATAATAATAATAATAATAAATTATAATAGTTAGGGGGTCCAGCTAACCATAGACTCTCACCCAGCCTTGTATAATAATATTATTATTATAATAATTAATAGTTAGGGGATCCAGCTTACCATAGACTCTCAGCCAGCCCTGGATAATAATAATATTATATTATTATTATTATTATTATTATTATTATTAATAGTTAGGGGGTCCAGCTTACCATAGACTCTCACCCAGCCCTGTATAATAATAAATTATAATTAATAGTTAGGGGGTTCAGCTTACCATAGACTCTCACCCAGCCCTGTATATAATAATAATAATAATAATAATAATAATAATAATAATAAAAATTAATAGTTAGGGGGTCCAGCTTACCATAGACTCTCACCCAGCCCTGTATAATATTAATTATTATTATTATTAGTTAGGGGGTCCAGCTTACCATAGACTCTCACCCAGCCCTGTATAATATTAATTATTATTATTATTAGTTAGGGGGTCCAGCTTACCATAGACTCTCACCCAGCCCTGTATAATATTAATTATTATTAGTTAGGGGGTCCAGCTTACCATAGACTCTCACCCAGCCCTGTATAATATTAATTATTATTATTATTAGTTAGGGGGTCCAGCTTACCATAGACACTCACCCAGCCCTGTATAATAATAATATTATTATTATTATTATAATTAATAGTTAGGGGGTCCAGCTTACCATAGACTCTCACCCAGCCCTGTTGCTGGCACACAGACTCCATCAGGATGCGGTCCAGCAGTCCTCCTCCTCCTCCCGGGGAGTCCATGTCCTCAGGCAGGGAGTCCCGGTCCTGGAAGCTCTGGAACAGCTCCAGCCCCCCCGCTAGCGAGTCTCCTCCCGGGGATAAATCCATCATGGCCATAGCTGTGAGGGGACCAGGGCCGGCCCCAGGGGACAGAGAGCGAGGCAGTCAGAGCGGTGCGCCCCGGGTGAGGGCTGGCATGGAGCGGGCAGGACACGAGGTATGTCTCACAAGCTGGCACTGCCCCTCCTGCGCCTCACACCGGGCACCCTGAGCAGGAATGGCGGGTTACCAGGGCAACCGGGGCAGCGCGAGACAGCTGCGGCGCGCGGGGCTCCTCCACCGGCAGCACAGCCTGCTCACAGCGACTCCCAGCATCAGCGGCATCCCTGGGAGATAAGCCGGAGCAATCGAGCGCCGATTCACAGAAAGAAAGGGGAAAAAAAAAAAAAAAAGAGGAGGAGCAGCAGCGAGGCCTTGGGAACGCGTGGAATACTGGGATGATGGAGGAGCGCCTAGTGCATCGATAGGAATACACTGAGCCAGGCGCCATCTTGTGGCCGATAATGAGCATAAAGCACAAGGCAGTGGGATTTTATTTTCTGGTGTGAATGCACAAATAGATTGAGGCTTGGGTTTTGTTTGTTTGTTTTCCAAATTATGTTTTGATAATAAAATATATATTTTGAGAAAATAAATTATATGCCATGTCATGCTAAAATAAATAAAATAATTTTAAATGGTGTATTCATTTAAAAATATATATATATATATATATATATATATATATATATATATGTTAATGAGAATGGGCAAGTGGATTGTAGATTTTATCTCAAACTAGCCAACCTGAAAAAGCAGCTTAATTGGAGAATCTTTCATTTTTTTTTTTTCAGACTATTCAATTCTTACTTTAAAACATTAAAGAATAATAAAAAAAAGTTTATTGTTCAAGCAAGTTCATCTATTAGAAAAGTAGCTATCAAAACATGTATTCTAAAACATGATGGGGTTATTTACTAAAGTGAGAATTCAAAGTGAATTCCAAATTCAAGGTCAAATTAGCCCAAACTGGAACCATTCTCTAAGCAGTGGTTCCGTTTTGGCTACATCGGGCCTTAAATTTTAAATTCACTTTGAATTCTGACTTTGGTGATTAATCGTAAGAATCTCCTGTAAGTATTCAGTGTGTGTAGGAGAGCATGGTGGTTCTGGAGACCCCAATTTTGGCATAAACCAAAGTATTGTCCTCAAAACTGAGAGAATACTTTATATATTCTAAATATGCTATTGCCAAAATATTGTGACTCAAGTAACACACCCATTAGGATTTTTTGTTCACATTACCATTTTGGATAGCATTTTGCATTGTGGTTAAGAATTCGCTGTTGGAGAGATTTTGGTGAATTAAAATCCAAATTTGCTAAACATATGCCAAACTAATAAATATAGAAATACATACACTATTTTTCAATTGTGAAACATTCTAAAGTTCCTTACATTTTTGCTCTGCTTGGATTCTGCTAAACTTCCTGAAGATCCCCATGGGTCTGAGTTGTGTTCTGCACAGATTACTACACCTGTCTGAAATGTAACCGTGATCAGGCTTATTTACTAAAGTCTAAATGTCCCTGGCCCAGATTAGCAAAGTTCATCCAGACTTGTCTCGGCTTGTTTGGACTGCAGATCCAGACATTGCTAACAGTGGTCAGATCTGGAAGTATTGGCTCAGAACAAAGCCAGAAAATTATCTGGATTTCAGCCTGTATGGTTGCTACCAAATGACTGAAACTGGATCTGGATAATTAAAATCTAGACCTGAATTTTAACCCGTGGGCAGCACTAGCAGTAAATGGGAAAATAGCTGGAAAGCCCTTGGCAATGGTTAAGTAATGGGTAGGCTGGCTTGCCAGCTGCCACAAAAAAAGAGGGAGATGCCAGTGCCCTCCACCCGTGGGCTGCAGGTCTGCAAATTTTTGTTATCATCATTATTTATAAAACACCAACATATTCTGCAACACTTTACTATTATAGAATGTGGATATTTCACAACAAGTAATAGAGTATATAAAGACAAATGATGGAGTATTAACAGGTGTGCAGCCAATGGGTGCTCACCATTTAGTGGATATGCCCTGATCAGTTCCATACCAGATAAAAGCATAAGGATTGCATTGTTCCTATAACCGCTTTGGAGTCATGTTCACCTGCATATGCTTTGGTTTCATTTATTTATTATTTACCAAGGAGAAGCCAGTCACCACAAACTCAAGGGACACTATAGTCACCAAAACAACTTTAGCTTAATGAAGCCGTTTTTGTGTATAGATCATGCCCCTGAAAATTCACTGCTCAATTCACTGCTATTTAGGAGTTAAATCACTGTTGTTTCTGGTTATGTAGCCATAGCCACTCCTTCCCTGGCTGTGACTGACACAGCCTGCAAGAAAAACAAATGGTTTCACTTTCAATCAGATGTAACACGATTTAAAAGTTTTTATCTCCTGCTCTGTAAATTGAACATTAATTACATACAGGAATCTCCTGCAGGGTCCAGTAAGAAATTTATGGAGCAGAAGATAATACATTCTAAATTAAACAGAATTTGCAATAAAGGAAGTGTGAACATTAGATGACTCTTTAGAGGACGTGTTTAGGAAGGCTGTGCAAGTCACATGCAGGGAGGTGTGATTAGGGCTGCATAAACAAAGTTATTTAACTCTTAATTGGCAGAGAATTGAGTAGTGAGACTGCAGGGGCATGATCTATACACCAAAACTGCTTTATTAAGTTAAAGTTGTTTTGGTCACTATAGTGTCTCTCTTTTTTTTTTTATTTAGTATTTTTCATAATCACTTTTAAATGTACAATAATAATTGGTTAAAACCTCTTCAATCATATAATACAATGAAAAGATCATATATCTTACATCATATGTTTTCTTCCTTTACCTTCCCTTTTATGTCAAAGTAACCATTATTTTTTACATTACTATACTCTACTAAGTTCCTAAAGTGATGTATTACTCTTTTATTTATAAACAAACAACAAAAGAAAAGAAAAAAGAGAGAGAGAATTTAAAAAAAAAACAACCCGTTTTACAACAAACTTGCGTGTTGGGGACACCAGGGAACTTAGTTGGGACAGCGAGACAGGACCCAAAAATCAGGGTTGTTCTGCACAATCAGAACTGTTGGGAGTCATGCAACGTTATTTTAGAAACAGAACTATATAGTAAGAAATAACACAAAATAATTTTCTAAACTAGGTTTAATCACTAAATTCCAAACTAGCAATTCCTCATACGTTCCAGCATTTCAAATGGACAAAGAGAGACACTTAAATTTTAGGAGTCACAGTGGCGGTGTGGCAACAGGCAGGGCTGTTATATACTCGGAAACGCCAACAAAATAGAGCTCATAGAAAACAGAGCTGAGGGATTTGGACCCAAAGTAGAGGCTGCCCTCTTAAATGGGGACACTTGGGAGATATGAAACTGAACAGCAAAACAGGGGCCTCCATTACTGACCTGTGACTATAGTTGATTTTGATAACATTTTTATAAGAAACCACTATTTGTAAACTACTTGTGACACTATAGAACATTTGTCAGTACATATGTGGGCTGATAGTCTACCATATGTTCAGCTGTGCTTGCTATTACCAATGACTGATGCCATATCAGTATTATTAGACAAATGGCATTTCTGGTAAATTAAGTTATTGTGCTGCAGGGAAAGTGCTATTAGCTGTGTACAACACTCAGTGTTACTCACTTATGTTATTAAAGTGGTTGTTTGGAAATCTCAAATATCATTTTGCTTTGGTTAAAAAAAAAGCAATAATCAAATCAAATGCACCATGTAGTTGATTTTCGCATTGCATATTTCCACATCATCATAAATTACTGTTCACAAAGTCAGACAATGATACAAATATCAATATAATTATTTCCCATTATATAGCCTTAATTAAAAGGAATGTTTTTACAGGATTGAAACTGGATATGATGAGAGTTATGTATAAATAATGGGCGAATCAGAAACTATAAGCATGATCTATTTGGTCATATTTTTACCTTTTTGTACAGTATGTCTAAATGGGACATATACGTGAGAACTAAGTGGTTGACAGTCACAACTTTTCATTCTCTAATATGGAGATTTTTGGTTTCACATTTGTAACTTTTTCTAAAGCGCAGATAATGTAAAATACAGGATGCTGGAAAATTTGTAAACTGTATTTCTGGCAGGAATTGTGTGTGTGTGCAGACAGTAATTGTGACACGATTGTGACACGACTGGACCTCTCTTCTTATGGATACACTTTTTTATATAAGTATCCCTAAATATGATAAATACTTTCTTGCTGTTGTGACAGGTTGCAGGTTATTTAAGTGTAGGTATAGAAGCCAGCGTATGGAAAGTGTACTGTTTCCCTGCTTCTAGTGTTAATACCTGTAGCAGCTTCAGCTGTTACTTAAAGGCACACTATATTCACCAAAACAACTTTAGCTTAATTAAGTAGTTTTGGTGTATAGATCATACCTCTAAGGTTTCACTGCTCAATTCTCTGCCATTTAGGAGTTAAGCCACTTTTGTTTCAGTTTACAGCAGCCCTAGATTTAACTGACACAGCCTGGATGAAAACAAAATGGTTTCACTTTCAATCAGATGTAATTTACTTTAAAAGTTGTTATCTCCTGCTCTGTAAACTGAGCTTTAATTACATACAGGAGGCTCATGTAGGGTCTAGCAAGCTATTAGCAGAGTAGGAGATGAGAAATTCTAAATTCAACAGAATTTGCAATAAAGTAAGTGTAAACATTAGATGACTCTTTTAAGGACATGGTTTAGGAAGGCCGAGCATGTCACATGCAGAGAGGTGTGGCTAGGGCTGCATAAACAAATTTATTTAACTCCTAAATGGCAGATAATTGAGCAGTGAGAGTGCAGGGGCATGGTCCAGGGCCGGACTGAGAATGAAAAGCAGCCCTTGAAAAAAATTCTATAACAGCCCCATCATGATATGAAAGCAGGGGGGGGAATCTTAAAACTGAAAACTATCATTAAAACGTGAGAGAAGGGCATAGGGCTTCAAAATAAACAAAAGAGCGGATTTGTTGTAAGCAGACGTGCATTTGGATATAATCAATGTTTGAATACAACTACAGTACCTTGACATATTAAGGAAAGTTTCGTAATTGGACTGAAATTGTGAATGTATGCTATTGCACAGCAGTAAAAAAACCAGACGTTATCTTGTTTATTTTGAAGTAACAAGAGTGTGCTCTTTACTTTGGCTGACAACTGGATGATCTCAGTCAACGCCAATTCAATTCCCATAGGAAAGCATTGGGAGGCTATTGCGCATGTGTGGCAAAACGCTGTGCTTCACCGCACCAATCAGCCTCCCCTCATAGCGATCATCAATGCATCTCTAGTGAGAGTGTTTAGCTCCTCCATGCATAGAGTGAGGATGCTCAACATAAGTGCTGCACACCGTGCAGCACTGGACTAGGAAGCAGCTCTAATGGCCGTCTGAGTGACTGTCACTAGAGATGCTCCTAGGCAGCAATGTAAACACTGCCTTTTCTCTGAGGGTAGCATTTACAGTGCTCAGCCTACAGGGACAGGCTATAGACACCATAACCACTACATTAAACTGTAATAGTTCTGGTGACTATAGTGTCCCTTTAATACAAAGTCTTTCTCTCACTGGTGAACTCTAAATTACAGGGAGAGCAGGAGACACAAGTGAAGATGCACTTTGTTTGTGTCTTTCTCCCCCAATTCTCTTTCATGTGTCTCTTAGCCCCAGCCCCTTTGTCTCTTTCTCCCCTTCCCCAGCCCTTCTGTTAGTCTGTTTTCCAGGCCGCAGCACCTCTGTGTGTCTCTTTCCCCACAGCTCCTCTGTGTGTTTCATTCTCCCCTTCCCCAGCCCTCCTGTTAATCTCTTTCCCAGGCCACAGCTCCTCTGTGTGTCTCTTTCCCCACAGCTCCTCTGTGTGTCTCATTCTCCCCTTCCCCAGCCCTTCTGTGTGAGTCTCTTTCCAAGGCCTCAGCACTTCTGTGTGTCTCTTTCCCCACAGCTCCTCTGTGTGTTTCATTCTCCCCTTCCCCAGCCTTCTGTGTGAGTCTCTTTCCCAGACGACAGCACTTCTGTGTGTCTCTTTCCCCACAGCTCCTGTGTGTGTCTCATTCTCCCCTTCCCCAGTCCCTCTGTGTCTTTTGTTTGACTTTCTCAGCCCCTCTGTCTCTTTCTCCCCAGACCCCTCCATATCTTTTTTCTCCACAGACTCTTCGTGTGCCTTTTTATGCCCCTGCCCCTCTATGTGTCTTATTACCCCTCAGCCCCTCCATGTGTCCTATTAGCCTCCCAGCACTTCATGTGTCCCTATACCCCCTGCCAGCCCTCCATGCATCCCATAAGCCCCCTCCCAGCCCTATATGTTTTATTAGCCCTTCCATGTGTCTCAGCAGCATCCCCACCTGTGTCCCATGAGCCTCCCCCCATCCCATTAGCACCCAGCCCTCCATGTGTCCCACTAGCCCCCTCCCAGCCCTTCATGTGTCCCTATGCCTGCCTCCCAACCCTTCATGTGTCCCTATACCCCCCAGCCCTCCATGTGTACCTATACCCCCATCCAGCCCTTCATGTGTCCCTATAGCTCCCTCCCCATCCCCCATGTGTCCCTATAGCCCCTTCCCTAGCCCCATGTGTCCCTATAGCCCCTCTAGCCCCTATGTGTTCCATTATAGCCCCCATGTGTCCCTATAGCCCCCCCAGCCCCCATGTTTCCCTATAGACCCCCCAACCCCATGTGTCCCATTATAGCCCCCTCCCCAGCCTCCATGTTTCCCTATAACCTCCCCCAGAATTTAAATATATATACATATTTATATATTTGAAGTCTACATGTATATTTATGAAATTATTTATGTAATTATGTATATGGAGATATATATATATATATATATATATATACATATTTCATATTATTTTTATGTATTTATTTATATATACATATATGTGTATATATAAGTGTATATCAAAATATAGTTAGAATAAAATTACATATATATAATTTTAAAAAAGTGTTTTATTATTTGTAATTTTTTTTATAAATATTTTTTTTATTTTGTAGTATATGTACATACAAAGTGACATTGGTAACAAAATACATTTAAGGTATTGTCAACACAATTGGAGTACATAAGTTGTTGCTGTGGTTTTGTATAACAAATCGTCATAAATACATTGGTGGTTACAAAAGTACAGTTAGGATGCGTATGTTGAACAACACTTAAATAATAAACAGCTCTAGAAATTGAATCATATTGAGTAATATAAAGTAACTCAGGAACAGTTATTCTCACGACATGTCTAAAATATAGTCACAAATATTCGTTAGATTGTTGTGGTTGAACCCTTATTTGAGTGTCAGAGGCATTATATAATAGGTATTCGACAGTAGATAATAGATAGATAGATATTAGCCCATGTGTTTGATCAGACTGGCTAATTAGCCTGTGTAGAGGTGGTCCTAGGGAATTGTCGTTATTTTGGATTGACCCTTTGTCTAGGTTTGGTGTTTTATTAGAACGTACTATGTTGCTTGAGTGTTTAGGATTAAGGAAGGAAATCCATGGTTCCCAGATTCTAGAGTATGTTTGGAAGGTTTTGGATTTTGCGTGTGTGATTTCTTCCATCTCTCTGGTGTTTTCTACTCTCTCTATCCATTCTCTAATAGAGGGTATTTGTGGTTGTTTCCCATATTTTGGAATCAGTTGTGATGCTCCCATAGTGAGAAAATTGAAGAGTGCCCTCTGTTCTCTCTGGAGACCTTGTGGTGGAAGTAAAAAGATGAAAGGAATTTTACTTCCTAAGATTGTTTGGATGAGAGTATGTATTTTTTTCCAGAATTTTGTTATAGTGGGGCATTGCCACCATATGTGGGAGTGATTGGCTGCCATGTGTTGACATCGCCAACAGGTTTCAGGGGCTGTGTTATAAATTTTGTGTATTTTCATTGGAGTGTAGTGCCAACGAGTGATGCGCTTGTAATTACTTTCCTGAGCTAAGTTGGATGAGGTTGATCTGTGGGCTACTCTGAAGATGGTATTCCATTCTCGTTGTGTAATGTCTACCTAAAGTTCTTCTGCCCATTGTAGAGTGCATTTGGGTGGATTTTGGTCCTGTTCATCTTTGATTAGTTTATACATGGTAGATAGTAGTTTTTTAGTGATTGAGTGTGTTTCACATATTTGTTCAAATTTAGACAGGTCTCGTGTTCCTCTTGTCAAGAGATCCTGGCTTTTGATAAAGTGTGTTAGTTGATTGTATTGAAATCTTTGGTTACATGTTGGTGTGGTGCCAGGCATGATTTGTGTCATGGTTTTTAGTTTGTTATTTTCGAACATATCTCTCAGTCATAGCGTTGTACATATGCATTGTAAGTGTTTCCCAAGATTCCTCTTTGAAATTAAGGGTTGTGTGTGAGGGGGTACAGAGGGGAGGGGTAAGGGGAAGTCTCTGTTGCTTTTTGGAGCCTGTGCCAGACATGGAGTGTGGGTGTGATGGTTGGATGCGGGTTGTGTTGGGTGTGATTTTGTGTTTGGGATAGTGGGAGCCACAAGTGTACTTCTAGTGGGATTCCTGAGAAAGTGTTTTCTAACATAACCCATTGTTTGGTCGAGGCGGCGTTCGTCCAGTCATAGATTCTTGTAAGGTGGATCGCCTTGTGGTACATTTCTATGTCTGGTAAGTTTAAACCGCCCTTGTCTCTATTTTTGATTAGCATTTTGTGTGCAATACCTCGGGTGCGAGTTAGACCAGATAAAATTAGTGGGTATGGATTTAGTTGTTGCAAAAAACTTATTGGGTATCGAGATAGGAAGCGTTTGTAAGAGATATAAAATGCGAGGTAGTATATTTATTTTCACTATACTAATCCTGCTGAACCATCCAAAACAGGGTCGGTTCCAGGCAAGAAGGTCCTTAGTGATGGTTTTGATTAGTGGAGGGAATGTCATAGAGATGGTGGAGGATGGTTGGGATTTGTATTCCTAGATATTTAAGGGAGCTTTTTGCCCAAGAGAAGTGGAATTTCTCTTGTATCTTTGTGTTTAGGATGGGATTGGAGTGAATAGGTAGTATTTCGCATTTAGCTAAATTGGCTTGAAAGTTGGAGACCTTGCTGTATCGTTCCATTTCTGATAAAATATGTGGAAGTGTGCACAAGGGGTTAGAGACGGTGAATAGCAGGTCGTCAGCGAAGGCCGCCACCTTGTATTTGATTCCGCCGATGGTTAAACCTTGGATATGATTGTTATCTCTGATTCCCTGTGGAAAGGGTTCAAGGACCAAGATAAATAGGAGTGGTGATAGAGGGCATCCTTGTCTTGTTCCATTGTTAATGACCACTGTGTTGGAGAGTTGGCCATTGATTCGTAGTCAGGCCGTGAGGCGCGAGTAGATAGCTCTCAGCCATTGCAGCCAGCGCGGCCTAAAACCCAGTTGATGCATTGTTTGAGTGATTAGTGACCAGTTAACTCTGTCAAATGCCTTTTCGGCATCTATTGCCAATAGAGTGCTATGGATTTTGTGCTTCTGGGCCCAGTGTATTAGATTTAGCACTTTAGTCATATTATGTTTTGCCTCCCTTCCTGGGACGAACCCTGATTGGTCTTGGTGTACTAGGTTTGGGAGAAATGGTTTTAATCTGTTCGCCATAATTTTTGTGAGAATTTTTAGGTCAATATTTATTAGTGAAATTGGTCTATAGTTCCCGCATACCGATCGATCTTTGCCTGGTTTGGGGATAAGGGTGATTGTTGCCTCGAGCGCTGACTTAGGTATGGAGGAGGAGAGATTTCTGGTGTTGAATGCATCTATGAAGGGTTGTGCTAATGTTTGAGATAAGATTTTGTAGTATTTACCGGTGTAACTGTCAGGACCAGGACTTTTGCCCAATGGGAGCGTTTTGACTGTGTTTCTAAATTCGTCTATTGTGATAGGTTCGTCAAGAAAGTCAATTTCGTTATGTGGGAGTGTGTTTTTGATCCTAGTGTTCAGGAATTGCTGGATGTCATCTTTGGTGGGGTGAGTTTGATTCAGGTTATAAAGGTCGGTGTAGAATTTGTGGAATGCTTTTATGATATTTGGCATGTGGCATGTTATAATTCCATTTTCTTGTTTGAATTCTGAGATAAAGATGGTTTGTTTTTCTTGTTTTAGGGCTTGAGCTAGGCATTTGCCTTCCTTCCCTCCTTTGGTATAGTATGAGTGTTTAGTTAATGACAATTTGCGTTTGGCATTAAGTTGTAGTAGTGTTGTCAGTTCTGTTCTCTTTGACACTAGTTGTTTGTAGTCGTCTAGTGGGTGTTTGGAGAGATGGTGTGTGTTTTCTAGGTCTTTTAATTCACGGGTAAATTGGTTAATTTTTTGTTCTCTTTCGCGTTTTAGGGATGAGGCTAATTTGATCAATTCTCCTCTCATTACTGCCTTGTGGGCCTCCCAGACTACGGCTGGTGATGTGCCTGGAGTTGCGTTCTCTTTAAAGTAGTTGTTAGCTGTTTCTAGGATTCTGTCAATGTTCTCAACTTTGTTAAGTAAGAAGTCGTTGAGTTTCCATTGAATGTAAGGATTAGGTATTGTCGGGATCATTATAGTCAGGGACATGGGTGCATGGTCCGACCATGTAATAGAGCCGTAAGTCGCTGATGTGGCTAGTGAGAGATATCTGTGTTGTAAGAAAATGGTGTCAATGCGAGAGTAGATCCCTGTGGGGGGAGAGTAGAACGAGTAATCTTTACGAGTTGGGTGAATTGCTCTCCAGCAATCGAACAATTGAGCCTCAAACAGGGTGTTATTTATCTGTTTACGTGTTTGAGTCAAGTGGTGTTGTGATGTTGACGTGGAATCTAGGTCTCTGTCTAGTGAGATATTTATGTCGCCTCCCACAATGAGTATGCCTTCCTGGAAGGAGGAGAGTTTATGTAATATTTTCTTCAGTGCTGAGTTTTGTTTTTTATTGGGCAAGTAGATATTCGCCAAGGTTATTTGAGTGTTACCTAGCTTGCCTTTAATGAATATAAATCTACCCGAGTCATCTGATTGTTGTTCTTGGTATGTGAATTGGGCATTAGTACCCACCAATATTGCCACCCCTAGATTTAGAGCCTGCAAAGTGTCCAAAATAACCTATTGGGTAGTCTTTGCTCTGTAATCTAGAAGCCACATGTTTGCGAAAATGGGTTTCCTGAATGAAAACCACATCCGCCTTGAGTCTGCGGAAAATGTTTCGCTTTTCTGGGATATTAAGGCCTTTGGCGTTTTGTGTAAGAATGGTGAGGGAGGACATAGTTTAATTTGTAGCGTGTAAAGGTAGATGGTGTGGGGTGTGTGGACCTTTATGAGATTTAATAATCTAGTTAGTATGAGTTAATTTTTTGGGGGGGTTTTAATGTGTTGAGTCCCTTAATAGGACGGTATGAGTGTTGAAGTTTTCCTGTCTTCGTGTATCGGGTGTGGGGGTGCAATGGTGTTGTTTAGGGAGTATTCCTAGGTTATACCTATAGGTTGTTAAATGAGTTTTCTAAGTCCTATTTTAATTTATACCTATCCGCACTCTTCTAGAACCTTTATTACTCATGATATTAGATTAGCTCTAGTAGCTCAGGTTACAGAACAAAGGAAAAAGAACAAATATAAACAAGTACAAGCAGTTACAACAAAACAATAATATATGTATATATATATATATATATATATATATAGACCACCCAGGTGCAGCAATACACAATCCAGAAATAAAGGTTAATTACTTCCCTTATACTTTTTTTTTTTTTTTTATAATCTTTATTTTATTGCGCAAAGAAAAAGGTGTTACAAGACAGATAAAACAGTAGCCACATCGGCTTAACAAATATCGTTGCAAAATTCACAGGCTTTAGTATTTGCGCATTTTTTCCCTTTGTCCCATTTGTAACATTGTGTAACTTGACAGGATAGTATTCTAGTGAATCCAGGTAAAGAGCATATTACCGACATTGGTCGGGGGGTATGGGTTCGGCTCGTAGGGTTGTACCTTTCGATGTGGTAGAGCCAGGATGGAGAGGAGGGGGGGTGGGATGAAGGTCGTGTAGGTAATATATGGGTCGGGTGAGGGTGGCATTTAGGTATCTCTAACGCTCTAGGTAGGTCAACCATGGCTGCCAGGTTAGAATGTATGTGTTGTAGTGGTTCGAGTATGAGGCGTTTAATTCTTCCATGGTCCGTATGAATTCCACCTTCTGTATCCACTCACGTACTGATGGGACCCCAGTGCTTTTCCACTTAAGTGGTATCAGCATGTTCGCTGCTGTCAGCATATGGTTTATGAGTTTGCGTAGGTGGCTTGGCATGTGGGTGGTGTGCATGAGGAATAAGAGGGTTTCGGGGGAGTGTGATACTTGGTAACCCGTGATAGATGTTATTAGGCTTCTTAGTCTCTGCCAATAGGTTTGAATAGGCGGGCATAGCCACCAAATGTGTGCCGTGGTTCCTTTAGTTTGCCCGCATCTCCAACATATATCAGGTACTGTTGGGAAGAGTGCATGGATCTTGGTAGGTGAGTAATGCCACCTGGATATCCTTTTGTACGTGCTTTCCCTTACTGCTGTGCTGACAGATGATTTATGTGTGTGCGTGAAGATCCTATGCCATGTTTCCTGAGGAATAGTGATATTTAGCTCACCTTCCCATGCTGACGTGAACGTCGGCAATAGGGTGTGACTTGAAGTGCTTAGGAGTCTGTAGAAAATGGACAGGTGTTTGGTCTGAAGGCTGTGTGTGGTGCAGTAGGTCTCAAAGGTGGTGTGTGCCCTTGTTCCTCGAATGAAGTGTGGATCCCCCTTCAAGAAGTGGGACAATTGGGCGTATCGGAAGTGTTGTTTGGTAGTAGGGTGGTCTGTTGTGGCCAGTATAGACAGCGGAGCCACTCCCGTTGGGGTCATAACTGTACTAACCATCGGGTATCTCGTCTTTTGGACCAATGGAAATTGGGAGAAGAAGTGTGGGCATGTGCCCGGTAGGAACTTTGGATTGTGTGCCAAGGGATATAGCGGTGAGGGGTGTGGTGAGACGTCTTTCTGGGGTCTATTGCGCGACCATTGGCGTAGTGTGGGTATGATCGTTGGGTGTTGTGAGTGTTGAGGCAGGAGGAGTGTGTGTCCCTTGTCATGCCATGGGATTGTGCATAGAGGGGATTGGAACATTGAGCTTTCTATATATGCCCATTGCTTCAGCGGGGGCTCTGCGGTCCACTCGTATATTCTGGTTAGTATACTCGCTTGATAGTAGAGTTCCATGTGAGGTAGGCCTAGGCCCCCCCTTCCCCTATGTCTGGTCAGAATCGTGTAAGCTATTCTCGGGCGTTTAGTCGCCCATATGAAGGTTGTTAATATTTGTTTAAGCTTGGAGAAAAAAGAGGGGGGGATCGCAATGGGGAGTGTTTGTAGGAGATATAACACCTTTGGCAATGTATTCATCTTCAATATATTGATCCTACATAGCCAGCTAAAGACGGGTCTCTGCCAGTTTGTTAGATCTTTTGATATCTCGGTGAGTAATGGCATGAAGTTTAGATCGTATGCATGTTTCAAGTGTCTGGGTAGATGGACCCCAAGGTAGGTGATGGACCTTCTAGCCCACGCAAAAGGGTACGCGGTTTTAAGTGTGTTTTGTGTTTGTCTGTCCATTTGGAGGGGTAGGATTTCACTCTTTGTGTAATTGACCTTAAAGTTGGAGAACTTGGCATATGTCGTCAGTTCGGCTATCAGTGGAGGCAGGGAGGTGAGCGGGTCGGTGATGGAAAATAGTAGGTCATCTGCAAACGCAGATACCTTGAATTCTTGTTGGTGAACTTTAAAGCCATGGATGGTGTTGTGGTCCCGTATTCCCTGTAGGAAGGGTTCTAAGGTGAGAATAAAGAGTAAAGGGGAGAGAGGGCAACCTTGTCTCGTGCCGTTCTTTATGTGTACCGGACCTGACAGTTGGCCGTTTATTCTCAGTTTTGCCGTTGGGTGAGAGTATATGGCTCCCATCCATTGCATCCAGTTTGGACCAAAGCCCATGGCCTGGAGGGTGGTAGTCAGCATTGTCCAGTCTACTCTATCAAATGCTTTTTCAGCATCTATAGATAGTAGTAGGCTTTGCCCTTGTGTGGTTCGGGAGAGATGGATGAGGTTCAGTACTTTAGTTGTGTTATGTTTGGCCTCTCGTTTAGGGACGAAACCGGATTGATCAGGGTGGATTAAGGTGTGTAGTATAGGTTGTAGACGCATGGCTAGGATTTTCGTACATATCTTCAAGTCTACATTTATGAGCGAGATTGGGCGGTAGCTGCCGCACTCTTTGGGGTCTTTACCGGGTTTTGGCAGCAAAGTGATATGGGCCTCCAAAGCTGATGCCGGGAGTGGGGCTGGATGGGTAAGAGCATTAAATGCCCGTAGATATGGTTCAGCCAAGAGTGTGGTGAATTGTTTGTAGTATTTGGCTGTGAGGCCGTCAGGGCCAGGGCTTTTGCCTAGTGGTATTGATTTTATCGTGCAATTTAATTCTTCAGTGGTAATGGGCATGTCTATGGACTGTGCCACGGCGTCAGGGATTTTATTTTTTAGCCTGGTTGATAGGTACCTTGTTATGTCGTTTATATCCGGAGGTGACTCCCTGAGGTTGTAAAGTTTGGTATAAAAGTGTTGGAAGGCTTTCATGATGTCCGGGAGGGTATGTGATATAGTGCCCGTTTGTGTTTTGATTTTGGAGATGTACGTGTTTTGCCTGGACTGTCGTAGGGCATTGGCTAGTAGTTTGCCACATTTACCTCCCTGTGTATAGTAGGAGTGCCTGGTATGGAGGAGCTTTTTCTTGGCCTGGTGGTGCAGTAGTTGTGTCAGTTCTGTGCGCTTGGTTATGAGGGTGTTATAAGTTGATAGGGAACTATCCCGGGTATGAGTATGTTCAAGGACTCTGATTTCTCGTGTGAGTGTGTCTATTTTCTGTGTTCTCCTTTTTTTGAGAGTGGCCGCTATTGCTAGGAATTCTCCCCTTATGACGCATTTGTGCGCTTCCCAAGTGGTCATGGGGGAGATGGTTGGTAGCGTGTTTTCTTGGAAGTAGTTGGTAAGTGCAGTTGTCACACGAGTTGTGATTGTGGGGTCATTGAGGAGGAAATTGTTAAGTTTCCAATGAAAGGACGTCAGTGGGAGCGTAGGGATCTGTATGGCTAGGGATAGAGGTGCATGGTCTGACCAGGTGATTGGACCGTAGGAGCAGGAGATGGCCAGATGCAGGTGATCTTGGGGAAGGAACATCATGTCTATCCTGGAGTATGAGCGTGAGGCTGAGGAGTAGAAGGAGTAGTCTCTATCTTGTGGGTGTGTGGTTCTCCAGCAGTCAAATAGTCTAGCTTGGTCAAGGAGGTGTGTTATCTGTTTCCTTGCAGCATTTTGGTATTGTGTGGAGTGGGAGGTCGTGTCAAGGGCAGAGTCTAAGGACATATTCAGGTCACCACCCATGATCAACATGCCTTCCATAAAGGATTCAATTATATTAAGATACTTCTTGAGGGCTTTGCCTTGGTGTCGGTTGGGTAGGTATAGGTTAGCAAATGTAAGGACGGTCTGGCCTATCTGTCCCTTTACCAAGAGTAGCCTGCCCCCATCATCAGTTTTGTGAGCCTTGTAGGTGAAAGGAGTGTGTGCTGCAAAGAGTATGGCTACCCCCCTGGCCTTGGCGTGACTATAGTTACTAAAGAATCCTGTTGGGTATGTCCTGCTCTTGAGAGTGGGCGCTCTGTCCTTCTTAAAGTGAGTTTCCTGTAGGAAGACCACGTTAGCTCGTAGTTTGTGCATCTCTGTAAGAGCTATGGATCTTTTCTCGGGCGTATTGAGGCCTTTAACATTGAGTGTGACTAATTGTATGGTAGCCATCAGGTCTGGATACGTTCGTAGGTGTGCCAATGAGAGTGTCTGTGGGTGAGGGGGGGATGTTTGGAGGGGGGGGATTTGGTCACCTGGAGGGAGGAGCAAAAGGGGAAGGAAAGCAAAAGAAAAAGAGAAACAACAAGAAGAGAAAAATATAGAACAATTAACTTATATACAAGCGAAAAATCTATAAATAGATCGGAGTAGAAACTGTCTCCCGAGATTGCTAGGAGGCACCGGTTGAACACCGGGCGTCAGCCAGCAGTCTGAGGGGAGACCTCTGGTGTCGGGCCCAGAGTGGGACGTTGCCACCTGGGACTTTTGTGACACCGTGGTATAGGTCGTGTCGACCTAGTACAATGCAAGTCGTCTAGTAATCATACGATAGTATGCAAATAGAGATGGGGACGGAGGTGGTCTCGGGCGACTGGTGTCAGCCAGTGACTCTCGTAGGAGAGCAAAGGGAGTAAGAGTCATCAACTGTCGCCGCCAGAGCACACATCCGTAAATACATTCCACAACATATCAGTTAGTTAGACATCTTAGATGAGGAGGCTATAGAAACAGTATAAACAGCGTTATTCTAGATAAACTTTTTTTTTTTTTTTTTTTTTTGGGTGATGCGTTAATGATATGTCTAGCCATTGGGTCTGCATAGTGAGAGGGAGAGGTGGAAGCCGTATATCAGGACTGAATATTTGCCTGCTATGCCGCTGCCGGGGATGGTAAGTGTCGCGGGAAAATAAGCGAGATTACCCTGTTGAATGTTATTCCTGCTGAGGTCGCGGAAATTGCGACAGCTGGCTGGCGTTATAGGGATTGGCATTTAAGACATTTTCGCTCTGTATCATACCCAAGGGGGGTTCATCCCCTAGCAACATGGGTTTAGCATTATATGGATACGGTCACCTGGTTCTTAAGAGAGTCCTGATAGCCCCAAGTGGAGATGGCTCCGAGGAGCGTTAACAAGTCTCTGGCAGCGTGTTAGAGATGGTCATCTCAGCATGTCCCTTGGTTGTTCGAGTTGGGCTTCCTTTAGCA
Organism: Pelobates cultripes; assembly: GCA_933207985.1. Lineage (NCBI taxonomy): Eukaryota > Metazoa > Chordata > Amphibia > Anura > Pelobatidae > Pelobates > Pelobates cultripes. The sequence goes on along the minus strand of OW240919.1, from coordinate 42,213,233 downwards.
GCTGGTGTCCCGGAGATGGCAGCTGCTAGTGGATCATATAGCCTTGGCTGGTAGCAGGTCGTAGTGTGTGCGCAGGGTTGGAATCTTTTCAGTGTAGCGACAGGTCTTGGGTATCTGATCTTTTCTTCTTGGGCGTTTGTTGCCATCGGGATCTCTGCGGCAGCTGAGGTGGAAGTGGTGTTTGCAGCGGTCCGTACCAGTCCATGATGTGTGGGTCTGTGAGGTTGAGGGCTTGTGTAAAGAGTGGTATGTCCGCATGGGAGTGTATCGTGTGCTGAGTGCCCATATACGTGACACTCAGTGCCAGTGGGAATCCCCACCTGTATCTTAGGTTTCTGGATCTTAATTGGTCCGTAATTGGTCGCAGAATCCGTCTCGCTTGTAGTGTCAGCCACGAGAGGTCGGGGTAGATGGTTATTGGGGCATCATGAAATAGCATAGGTTGTGAGGTCTGTTTCAGCGTGTGCAGTATATCTTCCCTGCATGTGTGATAGTGAAGCCTGCAAATGACATCTCTGGGCTTGTCAGTCGCTATACCTCTGGGCTTCAGTGCCCTGTGTGCTCTATCTAGTAGGATGTGATGGTCTCTTGGCTTACCCAGAATTAAGTTGAATAGTTAATTCAGCGTCTGGTAGATATCTTCTTGTTCGTTTTCTGGGAGACCTCTGATCCTTAGATTGTTGCGGCTCCCCCTGTTGTCTAGGTCATCCATGGACCTATGGAGCGTGGACAGGTAAGTGATCTGGTGTTCCACTGCTGCCTGCAGGGAGTTCAGCTGCGTATGCATAGTATCTCGGTCATCTTCCAGGGTGCTCACTCTGTCAGCTACTTGGCGAATTTCAGAGTTAAATGCATCCATTTTGGCTTGGACGGAGGCCTCTAGCTGGGTCAGCATGCCTGCAATGTCCTGTTTGGAGGGCAGATTTCTGAGGATGTCCTTCAGGTCCCCGTCCGTCGGGGGGCCCGAAATTTCCGAGTCTGCTGGGCTGGAGGGGGACATACAGAGAGGTGAGGAGTCTGCCGCCATATTGGGGCCTAGTGCGCCCGCATTACTATCCGCCCGGTCGCGGAAATACTTAGTAAAAGCGCTTGATTTACCCGATGGGGTTTTGCTGGAGGCTTGCTGGGAAGATGCAGCTCGTTTTGGGTGACCCATCTTTCGTTTTGTGGCCCGATCTGGTTGGATGTGTGTCTGGTGCCGCCGGAGCTAATTTAGAACGCGGCCATGCATCTACTTCCCTTATACTTTAGGTCGTAACAAAGTACTCCTCAAAATCCTCAAATACAAATATACAAAACTGATTTCAACAGAACTGATTGGCGGAATGGACGGAAAACCGAAGAGAGGGACATTTAAAAGCAAATGTTTGATATGTGATGTTGAATACTCGTTTTCTGATTTATTGCTGCTATATTTGATTTTTTAATTGATTTTGCTCCTTAAGAAGTCTACATTTCAGTAGATGAAACGCGTAGAGCTGAGTTTTTATTCCTGTTTTCTACCTCACTTTGTTACCACCTGGAAGAGAGTGATACAGAGATTTGTTGATGAGCATTTCCATTTTTAACTTCTTGTAAGTGTATTCAATTAAAGTGTGTCTTTATACATTTAAAACATTGCTGCACTATGTCCAATTTTTCTCTCCTGACATGTATCCGTGGATATTGAGAATCTCTACACTGAATATTTAAAGAGATATTGATGGGCCTGCAAAATCCATATATCTTGTGAGTGTATATCATTAGTAAGGGGCCTTTCTTATTTATATGGTATTACCCTATGAATTTTCTTCTACCTCTGTTCTTTTAGGTGTATCTTATATCTTGTACAACAAAACAATACAATTATATGTAACAGTGCTTAATGATATTCAGTATTTTACAAAGGCTTTTTATGCTTCCTCCTATAAAAGAGAAGTTGTTCTAGTAGTGTTGGCTTGTTAGTAGCCTAATAAGTGGATTTGATGATACTCAACTTCGTAAAACATTTTCGTTAAGAATAAAGTGGTGATTAATTCCTCTTAGTATAGAGGGTGAAGGGTGTTCTGTCTGGGTGCAAAGATAGAACCCTGTGTATAATTGGGGTAGTGTGGCTAGTTTTGAACCCCGGGGGTTTGGGAATCCTATATCAGTACAATTTCTTTAGGAGAACTATTGTTTACACAACTGTAATTCGGTGTGTGAGCTTGTGTTGTTAAACCAGGGGAGGGGGGGCGGAAGGGAGGTTAGAAGAATAAAAGAGTATGTAGGGGGAGGGGGAGAGGGGGGAAGGAAGGGAAGTGAAGGAGAAAGAGGAGGGATAAGAGGAGGGAGGGAAAGAAAGGGTATGCGGTATCGAAATGCTTCTTGTATTTAGTGCTAATCAGCATTAGTTGAGATATGGTTAACTACAAGTCGTTTTAAATCTATATATGTTACCCTAGTCAGTGCATGACCCACTGGATGGGTATCCTAGGGAGTGAGTATGCTATACGAAATACTATGATGTATTCGGTCTGTTTTCGTGGAAGGAAGCTTATACTAGAATAGTCGCACCAGAGAAAGTGGTATACATATAGTCATAATATTTGGTGCCATAGTACTACCTGGCATATGGAGCCTATATACGTTACCATGGTCAGTGTATGACCCACTGGGTGGGTTTCATAGAGGGTGATATTACTATGTGTAATACTGTGTTGTATTTGGTCTGGTTTCTTAGAGGGAAGTTTATATTTGAATCATCACCCAGGTGTGTAGGGGTGTACATATAGCCAAAACATTTGATGTAATAATACGACGTGACATTAGAAGATCTTGGGAATGCGTGTTTTAGGTAATTCGAGGTGAATCTACACTGTCCGGTTCGGTGAGATATAGTGTCCAGAGGTAAAAGGTTGTTTACTGCTCTCTCAATCTTCTGTCTTCTTGTTTCTCGGGGGAGGAGGGTATGTGGAGTAAAATTTTGTGGTGGATTTCATCAGAGCCGTCCTTCTTCAAAAGTTTCTGCACAGTGGTGAGTGACAGAAGTCTGAGGATTATGGTACGGTATCTGGAGTTGAGTTTTGGGGGGAGAATGATGAAAGGTAGGGTAAAAGGTGTGAGTTCCATAGAGGATGGTGAGGAGGGGAGGTGGGAGTAGGGGATCCCAGGCAATCGAGCTTCTGAGTATGGAGAGAGATGCCGTGTCAGTAAGTAAAGTATGTTTAATGCGCTGTTAGTTGATCTTGCCGCATACCTCGGCGGTCATCTTGAGTGCTTCCATTTCTCTGGTTAGGTGACAGAAATCGTTGTTCGTTCCGACGCTTTTTTGCCAGTGTGAGCCGATGGCGTTGTGGAGGACTCATGGCCTCCTGGTTTGGTGGTCATGAGTTCCAGTCCAAGACTGAGGTCACTGGTAATTCCAATGCTTGTAGGAAAATGGGGATGTCAGATGGAGACGTGATTGAGAGAATGTTCCCTTTATTGGACACAATTAAGGCAAAGGGGAATCCTCAACGATACTTGATATTGAGGTTTCTCAATAGTTTAGTAATATGTTTTAGCACTCTCCTAGCTTGTAATGTGTACCATGAGAGGTCTGGAAATATTTGTATGGGGTGGTTGTGAAACAGTAACGGTTGTGTCTTTTCTCTCAGAAGTTTGAGGATGTTATCCTTAATTGAGAAATAGTGTATGTGACATATTATATCTCTTGGGGCGTTAAGTGAAAGGCCTCTTGGGCGTAAGGAGCAGTGAGCTCTGTCGAGTATTATGTTGTTGTCTCCTGGTTCCCCTAGAATTAAGTTAAAAAGTTTGTTTAGTATTGATGTTACATTTTCTCCCTGAGCTTCTGGTAATCCACGTATACGTAAATTGTTCCTGCGTCCACAATTGTCCAAATTGTCAATGTGCCTTTGAGTGGATGCATAATGGTGTATATGCGAGTCCACAGTTGTGGATATGTTCGTTATTTGTGCTTGTAATACCTCTCTTTCTTCTTCTAGGTCCGTGACTCTCAAGTTCAGCTGGTGAACCTCCGAACCCATGGTATCCATCTTGGATAGGAATGTGGCCTCGAGCTTCCCCAGAAGTATTTGGAGATCTGTTTTTGATGGTAAGTTTTTTTATGAGATCTCTTATATCAGATTCTGTGGTTGTGTCAGTTGCAGACTGTGAGCCTTCTGAGATGGAAGGGCTGTTAGGTTGTGGGATATAGAGTGATTCCGTCCCCGCCATTTTGTTGGTCGCGGCTCCGGCCTCTTCCTCGCGGTCGGTATTGTCTTTGAAATATCGGTTTATCTAGCCCAATTTGGTGTTAGAGGGTTTCCCTCCTTGTCTCTGGTGTTGGTGCAGCTTTTTGGGATTATCCATGTTGTGTAAAATTCTCTGATTACAATGGATTGAGTCCCGGGTTGCTCGGAGCATTGTTAATGCGCGTCCATTAAGCCATTTTTAATTTTTTTATTTATTTTTATTTACTTATTATTTATATTTTATACTAATATATATACAATATATTTAGTTAAATATATATATATATATATATATATTTGTGTGTGTAATTTACTTATAAGTGTATTTTAATATTAATATACGTATATATTAATATAAAATTACACTTAGTATGACATTATATATATAAGATATATATACATATTTAAGATTTTAAAATTTATTAACATTTAAAAAGTTTTTATTTTCCAGCAGCAAGGAGACTGCCTGTCAGTTTAGACAGTCCCCCTGCAGGCAGCACTATGGACAACAATTGCGGCCATGTGATTGCTCTTTTATTTTTCTTTAGAAGAGTATACGATTTATAACATTTATGTTATGTCTTGTTACACTAGACACATACACAAATAGATTGCTATCTTTTTATCTCTCAGCCATATCTTGCCATGATTATTGCACAGGTGTGCCTTAGGCTGGCCACAATAAAAGGCCACTCTAAAATGTGTAGTTTTACTGTATTGGAGGGGTCCGGGGGTGTCCAAAAACCAGTCAGTTTCTGGTGTGACCATCATTTGCCTCAGGCAGTGCAACACATCTCCTTCGTATATAGTTGACCAGGTTGTTGATGGTGGCCTTTGGAATGTTGGTCCATTCCTCTTCAATGGCTGTGCGAAGTTGCTGGATATTGTCAGGACCTGGAACACGCTGTTGTATACGCCGATTCAGAGCATCCCAAACATGCTCAATGGGTGACATGTCCAGTGAGTATGCTGGCCATGCAAGAACTGGGATGTTTTCAGCTTCCAGGAATTGTGTACAGATCCTTGCAACATGGGGCCGAGCATTATAATGCTGCAACATGAGGTGATGGTCGTGGATCAATGGCACAACAATGGGCCTCAGGATCTCGTCATGGTATCTCATGCAGATGAGCTTTCCTGAGACGGTTTCTGACAGTGTGTGCAGAAAATTCTTTGGTTATGCAAACCGATTGTTGCAGCAGCTGTCCGGGTGGCTGGTCTCGGACGATCTTGGAAGTGAAGATGCTGGATGTGGAGGTCCTGGGCTGGTCTGGTTACACGTGGTCTGCAGTTGTGAGGCTGGTTGGATGTACTGCCAAATTCTCTGAAACACTTTTGGAGATGGCTTATTGTAGAGAAATTAATATTCAATTCACAGGCAATGGCTCTGGTGCACATTCCTGCAGTCAGCATGCCAGTTGCACGCTGCCTCAAAACTTGCGACATCTGTGGCATTGTGCTGTGTGATAAAACTGCACATATTAGAGTGACCTTTTATTGTGGCCAACCTAATGCACACCTGTGCAATAATCATGCTGTGATCTTGATATGCTAAACCTGTGAGGTAGGATTATCTCGGCAATGTAGAAGTGCTCACTAACACAGATTTAGACAGATTTCTGAACAATATTTGAGAGAAATAGGCCTTTTGTATATATAGAAAAAGTTTTAGATCTTTGAGTTCAGCTCTTGAAAAATGGGGGCAAAAACAAAAGTGTTATGTTTTATAATTTTGTTCAGTGTATATATATATATATAAATAATTCGATTTTTTTGAATAAAAGATAATAACTTTTAGAAAATGTGTATTGTCTGGTTTTTAACACATTCTTTTTTAATTACATATTTTTGATTATAATTGACTATATGTACCTTTTAGTTTTCCAATGCCACTTGTATAAACACTCACCATTCTTATATTTTTCTTTAGAAGAGTATACTATTTGTAACATTTATGTTATGTCCTGTTACACTAGACACATACACAAATAGATTGCTATCTTTTTATCTCTTGCCTCTAGCCATTTCTGCGGAAATGATGGCCTTGTCTTTCTCACTGTCAAACCTGTTCTGTAATATTTTATACAGCCAGATGAAGATTTGCCAATTTCAAGAAGTGCTTACAATGGCAACATTCTGGTACATTTTGCTTTATATATCTAACGTCTCAATAAAAATAAATATTATACTCTTGACAAGAATTTGTAGAATGATTGAAATGAGTTAGTTCAGCGATAATTTTACTTTCCTAATCTAAAACAGTGATCCTCAACCCTCTCCTCAAGGCACACCTAACAGTCCAGGATTTAGGGATTACCTAGGTATGTCTAAGGTGTTTTAAAAAAACTAAAATAAAAAAAACACGTTAGACTCTAAGGCAGTGGTTCCCAACCCAGTCTTCAAGTACCCTCTAACAGTCCAGGAATTAGGGATTACCCAGTTAGAAAAAACACTTAAAACACAACAGGGTAATCCCTAAATCCTGATCTAAGGTGTTTTTTTTTTTTCCAGTCCTAAATCTTGGACTGTTAGGCGTGTCTTCAGGAGAGAATTGAGGAGCACTGATCTAGAATACTCATTGTCAGAGAATTGATAAGGTTTTCCTTTGACACAATATTGAGCACTTACAACCCATAAAAATGAATAAATTATTTAAAAAATTGAAATAAGCACTTTTTTAAAACCTTTCCTAGGCTGATTTTTACCATTTAAAACAAACAGAGAAATAAGGGTGCGCCTAAAATATATAAAAGACAATATTATGATAAAATATAAAAATAAAATAATCAAATATTAAAAATATAAGATAAAATAAATAGTAGGCAATAGTCCAAAGGGAAACTTATCACAGTCCGTAATGGTAGGTCCCACGTGTAGAGAAATATTCTTAGGATGTTTGATGGGATCAAGTCTTCACAATTCGATTTTTACCATTGCTGAAAAATACCATAGTATAATAGTATATTTGTCCCAATGTTTTTTTTTAGGCCTTAAACTTTCACAATGCGTGCACAGCCTCTTTAACCTAACCTTTTCAGTGTCACCCCAGAGTGACAAAGTGACACTCTTTGCTGCTGCAATAAAATGAAAGCATTGTTTGAGTCCTCATGTTTATATACACCCTCCCCCTCCCCCCCCCCCATCCCAGCAGAATGACCCAATGGGTATCTTAAGGACTTGTGATAACCAGGAAGGACCATGTTGTTAACTACCCCTTTCCCTCCACTTCATGCTCAGGGAAGTAGGAAGTAATTATAAATATATGGGAGATGAATAAAAGGTGGGGGCATATAATGTAATATATAATTATATTATTATCTAATTCTTGTGCTTTGAATTGAAAGGTAATAGATACAAGGTAAGGTTGAAAGGTAATAGATACAATGGAAAGGGGATCTCCTATTTCAAAAATGAACAAAACAGGAAATACCTAATACCCTGGTTACCTGTTTGACAGATGAATAAGAGTTAGGGAAATCCCAACTGAGAGATACCTAACTTGGTATTTGGACAAAACAAAGTTGATTGGAATGTACTTAAAGGAACACTATAGTCACCAGAACAACTACAGCTTATTGAATTTGTTCTGATGAGTAGAATCATTCCCTTTAGGCTTTTTGCAGTAAACACTGTCTTTTCAGAGAAAATGCAGTGTTACATTACAGCCTAGTGATAACTTGACTGGCCATTCCTCAGACGGCTGCTAGAGGTGCTTCCTTGGGCAGTGCTGCACAGTGGGCAACACTGCAATTCGTTGTCTCCACCCTCTGCATGTAGACACTGGACTTTCCTCATAGAGATGCACTGATTCAATTTATCTCTATAAGGGGATGGTGATTGGCTTAGAGCACACTACTGATGATGACAGCAGGCAGGTCAGGGGCAGAGCCAGCAGCTACAGACTTGAATACATGTAAGACTTTACTATATTTAGGGAGTCAATGGAGGGGGCTACATGGTGGTTTTAACACTATAGGGTCAGGAATACCTGTTTGTGTTCCTGACCCTTTAGTGTTCCTTTAACAGTAAACAGTGTGTGAGGAAATAAATACAATTTAGCAACAGATTATCCACTTTGGGCTTTCTAATCAGTGACTTGCCAAGCTGTATTTGTCATTGCCAAAATGAACACTGAAGAAACAGCTTTATCTATGTGCTAATTGAATATAATAATTATACAAGTCAAAAGCGGGGAAAACACGGTGTGTCTCTATAGTCCCTGTTTGGTTGGTACGCTGAACCCCAATGCTACCTCACTAGATTTAGCTGAATATATAGATAATAGACTCATCTAGTGGTAGGGTGAGGTCAAATTGGAAATAAGAAAACCGAATAGGGGAGAGTTTAGCTAAACTGTGGATTGACTATAGTACAAACAAAAAGGGGGTGAGGGAGTGAGGCACAATATCTAAGGGAAGAGAGGGATAAGCTTATAGTAGGAAAACAATCCTAGAGTAGTCTAGAAGGATGAGAGGAAAGAAGTGTAACAACCTTACAAAAAGTGGGGTAAGAACAGGGCCGTTTGAAGTAATTTGGGGTCCCCAAGCAAAATGGATATGGAGGCCCCCCAAGCCCTCCCGCGCCACCCCCACCTAACCCTTCCCCCTGCCACGCCTTCTAAATACACACACACACATTCACTGTCAGATACGCATACACTAGCTAACAGACACACACACACTAACAGACACACACACACACACACACTAACAGACACACACACTCACACTAACAGACAAACACACTCACACTAACAGACAAACACACTCACTCACTAACAGACACACACACACACACACACACTAACAGACAAACACCCACTAACAGACACACACACACACTCACTCACATTAACACACTCACTTTTTTTTTTTTAAATTTAACCCCCCCCAGCCTCCTTACCGTTGGGAATGATGGGGGAGGGGGAGGTTCTCCCTCTCCCTGGGGTCTAGTGGGGCTGCTGGGCAGTTGGTCGAGCGGTGCTGGCGAGGGAGCACTTTCCCCTGAGCGCACCGCAGAGTGATGCCGGGAGCCAGAATATGATGTCATATGACAAGACATTTGCCCTGGACATTTTGGGGTGGCTTTTTTGCCGCCCCCTGGAAAGTGCCGCCCAAAGGCAAATGCCTTGTTTGCCTCGAGGCCAATACGCCCCTGGTCGTTGTCTTGGGGCCCCAGGCCAGCTCGGGGCCCCAAGCAATTGTTTGGTTTGTTTGCCTTGTCGCGACGGGCCTGGGTAAGTGTATTTGAATTCAGGGGCTGTGGTTAGCACAAATCAAGAGCAATTAATATAACCTTCATACACATAATCTTAGATCCAACCTGTGATGTCTGTATTTATAAAATGATAGACAATAAAGGTTTAACAGAATATACATTCTCTAAAAGTAGAAAATGATGTTTGGATGAGTTGGATTGCATCAAGGGAAAAAAGTGCCTTTCCTACATTCAGCCTCCTGTTGTCCTTCCCAAAACCTGTTTGACAGAGTTCATTGATTCCAAACATATAAACTCCCCCTTACCTGTATTCATCACCCTGGAGGCCAGAGGTCCTCCCATTCCTCACCATGTCCCTATGAAAATGGATATATATAAATCATAGCAGGTGATGGTTGAAACAAAACATGTCTTGCATGTCAGTGCGGGCATGACCTTAGAGAAAACAGGTTAATGTACGTCAAAACGTGGAAAGAGGATCCAGGCACTCCATGTATCTTTAATTTTATTTATTTGGAAAAGTGAGACATAGCAACGTTTCGACCCCTGAAAGGGTCTTTGTCGCGATTGTAGTGTGGTTCGTTGTTTTTTTCTTTTTGCAATGTACATCAAAACAGCATATATCTATCTTCTGCAGATATAGAATGACAGAATGAGCAGATGCATGGAAAATATACTACAACAACTCATTGGGACTGTAGTTCAACAACTAGAAAGCTAGCTGTTGTCTACATGTGAGCTACATGTGAGTCACTGGTTTCCAAAATTAACTTATGTTCCAGATTCTGTGGCTTATCACTATAGCAATAACAAGAGGGCTAAAGTTAAACATAAAAACACAGCTTAGTAAATAGACTGCTTCCCTAGTCATCATCTCCACCTAGTGGACATGTAAGAGAAAGGTTGAAGAAAGTAAATTAACTTTTTTAATGTTAGGGCTCATATATATATGGCTAATTATATGGAGTTTAGCTACTGTTCAGATTTTTAGTAATCATGACTTTATCTTTTTTGGGGAGATATTAATATATTCTAGTCACTAGATTATATTGATTTCAGAGTCTTGGCCCACTATGTATTCTTGGATCAGAGGAGCACGGTGGTGCTTACCCTCGAGTTAACACAACTATATGAAAAAATCTCAGACAGTGAGCATGGAAAAATTCCTGTGGAAGCACAAGGGCAGATACAAAGTAACCACTAGAGAAAAAAACACGTTCTTGTCTAGAGAGATAGTTTGTGGGTTCGTTGCGGGCATTGTAAATTTGTGGTCAGGTTATTAGAGTTAATGAGAATTCACTGGGAATTTAAAATTTAAAGGGATTCTCTAGTGACAGAAAAACAAACCCGCTTTCCTGGCACTGTAGAATCCTGGAGTGCCCCCCTCCCGCTCGCCATCCGACGTCGCTGAAGGGGTTAAAACCCAAGCAGACACTTATTTGAATCCAGCGCTGATGTCCCTCGGTACTGGGTCAGGCTCCGCCCACCCGCCCCCTGCTCCAACGTCAGCCGGCGGGAGAGAGCTAATGCGCATGCGCAGCAATGGCCCCGCTCTGGTTCCCCTTAGCGTGAGGACGTCCAGCGTCGTGTAGACGACAAAAAGTCGTCTAAGCACCCAAAGTCCCTCTAGTGGCTGTCTGTTAGACAGCCACTAGAGGAGGACTTAACCCTGCAAGGTAATTATTGCATTTTATAAAAACTGCAATAATTACACTTGCAGGGTTAAGGGTGATGGGAGTTTGCACCCAAACCACTTCAATGGGCTCAAGTGGTCTGGGTGCCTTCAGTGTCCCTTTAAGGTAAAAATAGCTGAACTGGAAACATTCTCTAAGTCACATTTGCTTTCAGTTCAGCTACTTTGGCCTTTAAACATGAAATTCACATTGACTTTGCACTTTAGTAAATAGCCTTGAATGTAATAACTGAGCACTGGCTATGGGGCAACCTTTATGAGTCATAGACTTACCTGTACCTGTCGCCCGCAGAATGCACTGCAAGGCCGCATTACTCTGGTCCAAAGGCCGCATGGTCCAAACGCTCCACATGGCCGTGCCACACAAATAGGAAATATGCTCACCTTTGGTCCAGCAAACGTCTCCCTCTGCTGGTTCGCGGATCAAACTACAGCCCCTTAAAATAAATTGTATAATCATGACGTCACGCCCTTAAAGGGACTGCATCATCTTGGGGACCCCATGATGTTTGGGGGTGCAGAGAAGACGTGAACCTATGAGAACTCATGTGAACCTATTTCAAGCCTATTCTGGCCTTTACTATTTTCGTGGTTTCTGTCCTGATACACATTAGTGCTCATCAGGCCTGGATGGCCGCGATGGCCATGGGCAGAGGCTGGCAGGGGAGGTCACAGGATCTCCCCAGCCGGTCCATGCAGGGTCTGTGCTATCCAACGCCGGCCCAGCTGTGTGCCTTCATGGGTCGGTAAGGAGATCAAAGATCAACCTCACCGGCCCACTAGCACTAGCAAGCGGCCACCTGCTGGGGAGGGAGGGAGACAGGAGAGGACCCGGAGGAGCTCTATCTTGCAGCTCCGCCGGGATCCTCTCGTGAGATCCGAAGCATTGCCATGGCAACACTCCGGATCTTACGAGTGTAAACTCTAGCCCCGCAGGCTAGAGTTCACTTACCACTAGGACCACCAGGGATTGCAGCATGGTCCCCCCTGAGAGGCTAAAGGTAAGAAGGGAGAGGGGATATAATGCTTGGTTTTTTTTTTTTGGTTTTTTTTAAATAAATAATATATATTGACATCTGCCTCCCTCCAACACACAATCCCTCCAAACATATTCACACACAGCACACACACAAAGCACCCTCACTTAAACACACAGCACTTCTCACACACACAGCACCCTCACTCAAACACACAGCACCTCTCTCACACATACATTACCCTCACTCAAACACAGAGCACTCGCACACACACACAGCACCCTCAGTCAAACATACAACACCTCTCAAACACACACAACACCCTTACTCAAACACACAGCATTCACACACACACAGCACCCTCACTCAAACACACAGCACTCACACACACACAGCACCCTCACATATAAACAGCACCCTCACATACACACAGCACTCTCACTCACACACACAGCACACACACAGTACCCTCTCACACACACTGCAACCTTCACTCACACACAATACTTCCAAACATATATGTATATAAACTACAGAACCCCTCACACACTCACTGCACCCTCACATACACACACTGCAACCTTAAACACATTACATTCCAGACACACTCTAGATGCCTTACCCAACTCTGGATCATCTACACACATACACACACTAGCTCCCTATATACACTCTAAACCAGTGATGGCGAACCTATGGCACGCGTGCCACAGGTGGCACGCCGGGCCCTTTCTGTGGGCATGCGGCCACAGGTCCGCCATCAATGCAGAGTAGGCGCCTGTCTGCCCGAAACGGCAGGCGCCTACTCTGCTTCCGGGTCGGGAGGCAGGGGGAGGGCTCTAGGAAGCAGCTCCCCTGTCCTCCCGCGCGATGCTGTGTGGAGCGTTGCCGCGCGTTACCATGGCAACGCTCCACACAGCATTGCGCGAGAGGACAGGGGAGCTGCTTCCTGGAGCCCTCCCCCTGCAGTGCTTACCACCACCGGACCACCAGGGATGGCTGTGTCCCCCTCCCCCCTCATTAAAGGTAAGAAGGAGGGAGGGGGGGTATACTGACACAGCACCCTTACCCCCCCAGAAGTACCCCTACCCCCCCAGAAGTAACCCCTACCCTCCCCCCCCCCCCCAGAAGTAACCCCTACCCTCCCCCAGCAGTAACCCCTACCCCGCCCAGCAGTAACCCCTACCCCCCCAGCAGTAACCCCTACCCCCAACCCCTACCCTTCCAGCAGTACCCCTGCACCCCCCATACACACAGTACCCCCACCCCCCAGCAGTAACCCCTACCCCATACACACAGTACCCCTACCCCCCAGCAGTACCCCTAACTCCCCAGCAGTAACCCCTACCCCCAGCAGTAACCCCTACCCCCCAGCAGTACCCCTAACCCCCAGCAGTACCCCTAACCCCCAGCAGTACCCCTACCCCCAGCAGAAAATTTCTACCCCCACACGCAGTACCCCCTACTCCCCACACTAGTACTCTACCTCTACACGTAGTAATTTTGAATCCCTCCCAGCAGTACCCCTACCCCCACACACAGTACCCCAACCCTCCCAGCAGTACCCCTACTCCCCTCACACAGTACCCCTACCCCTCACACACAGTACCCCTACCCCTCCGCAGCACCCTTACACATATAGCACACACACACAGCACCCCACACACACACACACACAGCACCCCTCACATACAACACTCACACACACACGCACCCCCCACCTCAATGCAGTATGTGTGTATTCAGCAGTCTGTGTGCGTGTATTCAGCAGTCTGTCTGTGTTTGCGTGTATTCAGCTGTCTGTGTTTGCGTGTATTCAGCTGTCTGTGTTTGCGTGTACTCAGCAGTCTGTGTGTGTGTGTGTACTCAGCAGTCTGTGTGTGTGTGTACTCAGCAGTCTGTGTGTGTGTGTGTACTCAGCAGTCTGTGTGTGTGTACTCAGCAGTCTGTGTGTGTGTACTCAGCAGTGTGTGTACTCAGCAGTCTGTGTGTGTACTCAGCAGTCTGTGTGTGTGTACTCAGCAGTCTGTGTGTGTGTACTCAGCAGTCTGTGTGTGTGTACTCAGCAGTCTGTCTGTATGTGTATTCATCAGTCTCTGTATTCAGCAGTCTTGTGTGTGTGTATTCAGTAGACTGTGTGTATGTATTCAGCAGTCTGTCTGTGTATGTATTGCATTTGTTGGAGATACTAATAAATATAAGCTCAATTTTATCTATTTATATCATTATTTAAAATTTGTGTTATTGAACTCTGTGTTCTTTTAAAACAAAAGTTATTAGTTCGGACAACAGTACGAGTTGTTTTTATCTAAACTTAAACCTCAGTATTTGGGTTTAATTGCCGTGTTGGCACTTTAAGGAGAAAAAATGTTGGCATGTATTGCGGTTTGGGCACTCGGGCTCAAAAAGGTTCGCCATCACTGCTCTATAGCTAGAGGCTTTCGTGTATTTTATTCCCTTATGCCAGGACCGACCGCAAGGCCCATTCACATGGAACCGAATTCGGCTATCTCTGTTCGTGCGGTCGGTCATTTTATTCCCTCCATACTTTTCCCGAACCCCTGGTCCGATCTGGGTGATTTTTGGATATGTTGTTCACCCAGATCAGGGCTATCAGGGGGTGTAGGATTTAAAGGTGTACCCCTACGTTTAGGGGTACATCCAGAAACGGGGGGAATTGGTGTGCTGGATAAGGGGATTATGATGCTGGCTGAGGGGAGGGGATGTGTGGGAGGTTACCAGGACAGGATTGGCTACTGTAATAATTACTGTAAATCCCTCCCTTGCATGGGAGCATGCTTTATAAGGAGACTGTGATTAAAGGCTTGTCAGTTATGCTCCTGAAACTGTGTGTCGTCCAGTTATTGGGATTGCTGTTGGGATATTGCTGTATTTTACCTGCTGGAAACCCTGCCTTTGGATTTATTATTTACTTGTTCCTGAGTCTCACTTGGATCATAAGCGGAGATAACCTGGGTAATATTGTATCTCCGCTACACTATCCACTTCCACACATGCTCAGTATACTGATGACTCATCCAACTATTTGTAATCAGATACTAATTAGCATATCCCATGTGGAGATTTCAGCCTACTAAATTTTGACCATGCTGGAATTCCATCACATGCTGTCAGCCAGGGTGCTGCAGCTCCTCTTCAGGCTGGGCAGGAAGTGATGTCACTTCCTAGCCCCGCCTCTTCCTCCTCAGACAGCACCGCACGGCTGGAGACCTGGCAGCAAGAATTGAATACTCACTGCAAGGTCTCCCTGAGAGAAGAGAAATGGGTGAGGGAGGAAGGGGATTAACTACAGAGTGATATGCTGCAGGGGTCCTGCAGCATATCACTGGAATAACGAAAAAAACATGTTCTGGCTGAGGAGATCTCTGATTACTGTGCTGCCTCGGGCCCCTGCATGACTGTGCTGCCTCGGGCCCCTGACTGCCTCGGGCCCTCGGTCTATGACCGATCTGCCCGACCTGTCAGTCCACCACTGTATTACTGCCTAGTAGATTAGCAGGGGCATGAGGGCTGACAAGTAGCCTTGTTACAAGGGCAGTAGAGTCGTGTAGCTTCAATTTCAGCTTGTGGGTAAGGGGAATGTCATTTTCGATACCATCCACCCCTACACATGATAATACATCATTAGATTTCTCATACAGGAACACATTTTTCCTGTAACATTGATTTAGCAGCGCCAGTGTCCAACAGGAAAGGGGCTATTCAGTCCCCGGGCAGTGTAACATTGATAATGGGTGAGGGTCCTGCAGAGTCAGGGATATTTATAATATGTAGGGACACTGGTTTGCCAATTTCCTATTGGGGGGGGAGGTGGTGTAGGTGGTTGGCTGTCATGGGAGTTATCATTAGAATCCTGGGGTTTTCTATTTTTAGGAGGACACTTATGCAGTTATGTTTAATGTGTCCTTTCCTGCCACAATTCCAGCAGTCTACCTGCCTTCTGTCTCCACTAGCTCTAGGGACAGTTACAGCCATTCGAGGTGTTCTCCTCTTTCTAGGTCCCTGTACAGAAACAAATCCTGCCTAAGCCCTACAGCAAAGGAAAAGATTGTACTGCAAATGCCAATCATTGATTATGGAGATGTAGTATATGCATCTGCATCGCAATCCCACATTAATTTGTATAACTCGTTCTACCGATTTGTGCTACAATGTAATTACAGGACTCACCATTGTGACATGCTAAAAGAACTAAACTGGCTGTCGCTGGAATCCAGACACACCCTTCATCTTTCCAGCTTTGTGTTTAAGAGCTTTTCTGGGAAACTCCCACCCTACCTGAACACAGCTGCTCCCACTTCCTATAACCTCCGATCCAGTACCAACACTTTACTAAGTCTACCTCAATACAAAAAGAAAGCAGCCCGATCCTTCTCCTACAGAGCACCACAATTGTGGAACGACCTCCCGCACAATTTAAAATCTTCCCTAAGCCTAAAGTCTTTTAAGAGATCCCTCTCTACATACCTCAAAACAGAATGCACCTGTCATGGTTTATTATATATTTCCTGCCTGTTCTATGTTAAATTTTGTATTTATTTTGTATTAATATTGTTTTTGTATTTTATTGTACCCTAATTGTAACAATGCAATGATTTGTGGATCCAGGACCCAGGACATACTTGAAAACGAGAGAAATCTCAATGTATCTTTCCTGGTAAAATATTTTATAAATAAATAAATTTAGATTAGCTTCCACTCACCTTTACCAGATCACCATAGGTTAAACTTCTCCACTCAGGTCTAGCATTTTGGAGACCAGTCCTTATGGGTATGTGGATACCATCCATGAAGCAGTTAAAGGACCACTATAGTGCCAGGAAAACACTCATTTTCCTGGCACTATAGTGCCCTGAGGGTGTCCCCACCCTCAGGGTCCCCCTCCCGCCGGGCTCTGGGGAGAGGAAGGGGTTAAAATCTTACCTTTCTCCAGCGCTGGGCGGGGAGCTTTCCTCCTCTTACTCTCCTCCTTCCTAGCGTCGTCATCGGCTGAATGTGCATGCACGGCAGGAGCCGCGCGCGCATTCAGCCAGTTTCATAGGAAAGCATTTACAATTTACTGATTTTCACAGTGGGAAGCATGCAAGCGCCTCTAGCGGCTGTCAATCACCATGGTGACCTATAACAACAAATGATGCACCGTGATGCAACATACTAATCTTATAATAAAAAGAATGTATCAACTATTACACGCTAGACTCCTGGGGATTTTGTAATTCAAACAGTAATGCAGCATAGAGAACTGGCAATCATGATATTAAAAAACACTTAGTACACATATTGGACTTGATTGCTGAAAAAATGCCTAAAGGATTAATCATAGCTACCAATAACTCTGAGGTTATAAAAAACAGACTTGTCAGGCTAGAGAAGTTAGGGATCTAGGCAAATCTCAAGAGGGAGAATATTATATCAAGGCACATTGAAAAATAGATTGCTTACCTAACAGGTACTATTGAACATCTCATGTACATCAAAAGACTAGCGCAGTTAGTTATTAATGGAGCATAATACTATACTAAGTAATAGTGCCCCCTATGGTCCCAGTGAAGTTTGACCCTCACCAAATATTGAACAAGGGAGTCATAATACATATACTAGAACATGCCACCCCACAAACTCTATACATACAACTATATACAATCGTAAATATCTAGAGAGGACATCCTTGTGATGAAATGAAGATATTGAAGAAAGTTAAGATAATAAAGAAAGTTAAGAATGTCTAATGAAGACAGAATCTACCATTGCCACTATGAGTCAATGAGAGGGTTGCCTATCCCACAGGGTGGGCACCCAATACTCACCCCAAATCTGTGACATAATGAATGAACACACATAGTTGCGAGAGATACATAGAAATCCCCAGGAGTCTAGCGTGTAATAGTTGATACATTGTTTTTATTATAAGATTAGTATGTTGCATCACATTTGTTGTTATAGGTCACCATGGTGATGACCCCTGGCCGCGTCATTGAGCGTGACGCCGTGCGGCTGCAGACGTACGTCGGGCAGCCCGCGGCAGTCCCGGTCCGGTCTCAATACATTGGTGTTCCGCGGGGATTAGGGTGTGCCCAGGCACACCCGGCACACCCCGTGCGCACGCCTATGGCCCCACTGGAGTATCTATGGGGCAACTAGGGGTTCCCTTAAGTCTGGACTACCTGCCTGCTCTAATGAACCCATAAGGTCTTACTGGGACTACTAGGGAACCATATGAATTCCCACTGCGTAATATTACTAGAAAGAGGTTTTGATCTCTGTAAAAGGGAAGTCACCTGGCCTTTAGGGACCAAAGGAGTCCCTGCATTATCCTGGTAAAGGGGTGGGTTTACAAGATTTTTCCCAGAATCTTGCCTACTCTGGGACCCTAGAGGTCCAAAACATTGATAATATGTTACACCTTTCCTGGTGGTTTCTCTACAACCACATTTAGTTAATTCAACAGCAGTATCATGCCATTTTTGTGCGACTTCTAGTAAGTCATTATCTTCTAACCAACCTCTGTAATTTGCCATAAATTCACTCCATATATGTGGGTCTAGAGTGCCCTCTGAGGGCATGCCAGCTTTCTTAAGTAACCTCTTAACATTCTTAATTGCTACTTGTCCTTTGTGATGCTTGGCAATAGTCAAAGCTGTAAATCCTCCTTGGGTGCTTTCAGAGCTACCCACCTTAAAACTTGTAAGGGTTAATAACTTCCTTACACAAGACAAACTGTACAAAAACAGTGTATTTAAAACACTTATGACCACTGCAGTGGAATTTTCACAGTTTTGTCTTCGTTATTCTAAACACAGATCAGGAGATCTGCCCTTTGGAGGATTCTAACTCAAATTATAAAACAAATGACAAGGCAAACAATAAAAAATAACTTACAACCCACAGTTATATTCCACTATCTCAAGATTCCTTTCACAAGACATAACACAACCTCCACCTGAATATAACCATAATACCACAGAAAACAAGTTCTTTAGATCAGATGTTTTTAAGTCGTTCTTTACCCAGACAGAATAGTAGGACGTGGATCTGAGGGCGAAATTGGTAAAAGGTAGAAAAAAGTTTCTTACCTTGCTGTACAGCTGATTTCACTGTCAGAGGGACGTACGCTAGTGTACGAGTCTCTCGACCGTCAGATCCCGCGGTCACGGCACCAAGTTGTTGTGGATCAGAATGTTGATTTTTATTATATTCAGAGGAAGCCCAAATTGTTGTTACAAGTGCACTTGGAGAAGCGAGAATTTTTTTTTTTTTTTAAATCTTTTATTGAGAGTTATTTTTTTTTATTTTTTTTTTTGTTAGTTCAAAGGAATTCAATACATACGTTTTCGTGGACGTTTAGGTCCTATTTTCGATGAAACACGGTTTACAAATGAGTGCATTATTTTATACAATCATAATCTTGCCATGGTTTATGTCAAGATAGGTGGTGTGTACATATGGAGAAGCGAGAATTAGACACCAGACACCTGTTAGTATTCAAAATAAGCCTCTGCCGTTTTATTAATCAGCTAGGTTTTATACATTAAAAAGTAAGTGCTTACGTGCAAACACTCATAGAACAGTAATAGGAAGAGAATACAGATAAGACATAGGGATGAACGTAATGTACACATAACAAATAAGTTCCAAGGTGAGAAAGAACAAAAAGATTAGAGAAGAGACATCTCAGGTGGGGGCTCTCTGCTCCCAGAACTAGACATATATGGTCTTAAGTGTTGTTTAAGCATCAAGCATTTCCTGAGTCCAAGTTAGCCAATTTTAATATAGGATATCATTTTATCAAGATAAATTCCATCACACTAGAATACAAGTAAGATTTTAATATATTTAGGGAGGCAAGAGCAGGCAAGTGGACTCGATGGTGGTTTTAACACTAAAAGGGTCAGGAATACGTTTGTGTTCCTGACCCTATAGTGCTCCTTTAAAGCAAGAAATTAGTTGATCAGATGCAGAATCGGCTAGTGCTTGTTCACTGTACTTCATCTCCTGTGAGTGACCAGAAAATGCAGTCACATACAGAATCTTTTTGTTCTCATTTCTAGCTTTAAATCAAAAAGATGTGTGCTTGTTAGAGTTACAGCCCTGTCCTTGCATTCAGCCAGTACACAATCATCATATCAGAGGAGAAAGCCTGTATTAGCTCACAAGCACTCTCATCAAATCACTGATTATATGACAATTTATCACGCACGGACAAACTGGCCATATGGCGACTGTTTGATGAAGTCATTGGGATGGAAGGAACTAACATGTAAATATGAGACTCTCAGTTGTTTTTTGATAAAGATCCATAGTGACTCATCCCTGACCTGTACTAAAACATCAATCGTACACAGATGTAAAAGAAATGGTATCCAGGCAATAGTTAAGTTTATCCTTAAATTGTAGGAGTGCATACCTTCTGTCCAAAGAAAAAAAAAAATTTCATCTATATTTCTAAATCAAAGATGTACATGTTGTATAGAGATTTTGTATGGATATATAAGTGTGTCCTTAACCCCTTCCCGACCACGGACGTATCATGTACGTCTGGCAAAAAATGACCTTGGAGCGCTGGAAGCTCTGATATTATTGCAGTGATGCTCTGCATGTGCTGAGTGCCTCGAGGGGTCCTGGCACTCAGTGCATATATAATAATATATATATATATATATAAACAAATATATAAAATAAAATGATCAATATTAACCCCCCCCCCCTTTCTAAAGGCAGTGAATCATGGGGCTTCTGTGGGTGTCCCTAGCCTGCCTCATCATAAGGGGCAGGCTGGGGTCATCCAATCACAGCTTGCCCCATTAGCAATTTCATCCCAAGTGTGTTCCCCATTTCTCTGATTATTGTGCATCTCCCTTCCTCTCTTCACTTGTGTTTTAGTGAGAGAGGGAGATCTGTGGTTTAGCTAGAGAGATTTAGGTATTTTTAGGTAGGGATTTGGAAAATCTTGAGACCCAAAAGCTCTTTTCAGAGCCATGAACCCCTTTTTTGCCAGGGATCACTGTAATCACTGGCTCTTGCACAGCAGCACTTTTTTGCTGTTTGTGCATTTTTTTTAGGGGTTAATTTTTTGTGAGACCCAAAATCTCTTTTCAGAACGATTAACCCCTGTTCTGCCAGTGATCACTATACAGATCACAGGCTCTTGCACAGCAGCACTTATTTTGCTGTCTGTTCATTTTTTTAGGGGTTAATTTTTTGTGATTTTTTTTTTGTGACAGGTCACTAAGTAAAGTGATTGTGATCATGTCACATGGGTCACAGAAGTCAACCAGTGCTGAGCAGTCATATGCCACCCTTGCGCTAGAGTCTGATGCATCTATGTCAGACTCCGACCCTGATTTTGATCATGCCAGGTGCTCAGATACATCATCACTAGATACAGTGTCTGCTGCTAGTGATGTATCTAGTGATGTTGTATCTGTGCCTGCTAGTCTCCCTGCCAGAAGGAGACGTACTGCTCCAGCTGGCAGAACTGCTGAGGAGTGCGTAGTGCCTCATCGCCAAAGGCCAGACATCCCACCCTTTACTGGCATTAATTTGGATGTCACAGGATTTAGCCCTCAGCAGTTTATGGAGGTGTTTCTGGGCGATGATGTATTGGGGAACATTGTCGCCCAAACTAATTTATATGCCCATCAATTCCGAGCTACAAATCCTGACTTTTTTGGCAAAGCAGCAATGGGCCCCCATCGATGTGCCATAATTTAAAAGATTCTGGGCATTGACTATGCTGATGGGCATCATAAAGAAGCCCTCCATCCGCTCCTACTGGAGCAGTAGCCCCATCTGCTCTACCCCCATTTACTCCCAATGTATGTCGAGGAAGAGGTATGAAATGATTCTGCATTTAATGCATTTCAGCGACAACAGCCTGTGTCCCCCTAGGGAGCATCCCCAGTTTGACAGGCTGTATAAAATCCACCCCTGATTACCCACTTCGCTGCTAGGTTTGCAGAGGCTTATACACCTGGAAGGAATATATGTGTGGATGAATCCCTGATGAAGTATATGGGAAGGCTGGGATTCAAGCAGTATATTCCTTCCATATATATATTCCTTCCAAGCGGTATGGTGTAAAGATGTATAAGCTCTGTGATAGCGAGACTGGGCATACTCAGGCCTTCTGGGTGAACGAGGGAAAGGATAGCCACCTTGACCCGCCAAGTTGCCCAGAACATATGGGAACCAGTGGCAAGATTGTCTGGGACCCGATATTCCTCCTGATGAACAAAGGGTACCACTTGTATACTGACAATTTTTATACAAGTGTCCCTTTGTTCAAGCTACTGTACTGTTTTGATACAGTAGCTTGCGGCACAATCAAAAAGAACAGCACAAGTTTCCCAGGACAACTTGCGCACCCGGCTACGAAGGGGGAGACCTCAGCTCTGCGCCAAGAGGAGCTGTTGGCAGTTAAGTACAGAGACAAGAAGGATGTGTACCTTCTTACCACCATCCACACTGAGGGGACTGTGGAGGTCTCTGTATGCGGCAGAGCTGAGAGAACAAGGAAGCCAGTGTGCATCAAAGCCTATAACCGGCATATTGGTGGGGTTGATGTGGCAGATCAACTGCTGTAGCCCTACCTAATTATACGAAAGACAAGGGCCTGGTACAAAAAGGTTGCAATCTACCCAATGTAGATTGCAACCCACAATGCTTTTTTGTTGTTCAAAAAAGCAAACCCCGGAATGCAACTGAGATTTTTACAGTTTCAGCTCCAGATCATTTCGTGGATTTTGTACCATGATGCACCTGTGTAACCGTGGCTGGTTCCCTTATTTACCACTATAACGTCTTAAAGCATAGAACTTAGTAGGGCTACCCATACAGATATCTTAGCCAAAATTTCATATAGTTAGTGTAAGAGAATTTCTATTTAACATATATAAATAATTGAGAATGCAATATAAAATAAGGATTGTCTTGGAAGCAATAAAATTGTCTTTTTGATATTTATTATATAAAAATATAAATATAGACATATAAAATCCATTATAGCAGAGTTTATAAGATTAAACTAAATGCTTGCAAATATCATTAATAGGTTAACATACCCTTCTGAACATGTCATCATGTCAGCCTCTCTGTCATTTTAAGATGGAGCAGCGTCTGTCTCCAAGTCTCTCCTCTGTGTCTTAACATTTAAAAGTAAACCTATTTATACCTTAGGTGTCTCCATTTAAGGGTTAAGGTAGTTCATATATGAAAAAGTAACACTTCTTTTACTTTTATTCATTTTAGGACCTCCCTTAACTTGGCAAAAATACAAGTCCATAATTAAAGGGTGCATATGTCATGGAAATTTTCCTGACTTAGTTCAAGATGGCATCTTAAAGTCTGAACATCCTTATCTACTAAGGTTACCACAGTATATTACGTACTGAAAGAGTCGTAGTATAGCCTTGAAGCTTGTTTATGCATTATTGTTATTGTAATTCGTTTGGGACAAAATGGCATAAACATAATATGCACTGAGGTTATTGCTTAAAGAAAACAGTTATGATTAACAATATTAAAAAAGAAGAAAAAAAACCCAAAGGAAAAAACGGTGTTATCCACCACAAAGTGATAAAAAAAATATACAAACTGAATAACGTAGATGTATGTTGCCTTAGATGTATATCTATAGGGAACAATATAAAAAAATATAATGTAATACCATTAACACATATAGAGGGTGAGGGTGGTAGAGAACTCACAAGATTAAGATGAATTCAGGCGTATCTCCCTTAATTCTAGGGAACTAGTAAAGTATGAGGGACCTCCAGCGATGCAATTCTGGATAAAAAGTGACAAAATCTTCTTGCCCACTCAAAATAGAAGGGAAAAATATAGCTAGTGCACAGTGTAAAAAATATAACAATTTATTATATATATTGCACTCACAATGTATCAAAGTAAAAACAGCATGTCTCCACACCAGGGTGGTATCCACATATGTCAGCCAATAAAATCACGGCAAGAAGTTGCAAGCAACACCAGCAACAATAAAATAAAAAGTAAAAGTTCATATGAACAAATAGAACAGCTCCAAGGCGTTTCGTCCTCTTCTGGACTTCCTCAGGGAAATATGACTCTGATCCGAATAGATTCTTCTTTTATATCCACCAAGAAATGGCAATTATTGCTCGCAGTTAGTGATGTCGCGAACATGACATTTTCGGTTCGCGAATGGCGAACACGAATTTCGGCAAATGTTCGCGAACCCTCGAACCGGGCGAACCGCCATAGACTTCAATAGGCAGGCGAATTTTAAAACACACAGGGACTCTTTCTGGCCACAATAGTGATGGAAAAGTTGTTTCAAGGGGACTAACACCTGGACTGTGGCATGCAAACTCTGATCCGCGGCTGCATCTTGCAGCCGCTTAGTAGATAACTCCCTAATTCCCACGGTATTAGAGAGCTATCTACTAAAAGGCTGAAAGACCTAAATTGTTCTTTCAGCCACATTTACTAATACTAAGTAAAGATTACTTAGTATTAGTAAATTCTGCCCCTACTCGCTATGCAGCGAGTAGGGGCATGTCTAGTAAGCAGTGAGCAGCCAGTGGCTTCTCACTGTAAAAAACAAAACAAAACAAAAAAAACCTATTGCCCCCACCCCTGTGCGACGGGTGGGGGCCATAAATTACAATGGGGGGGAGGACCTACTGTCCTCCCCCCGGCCCCCACCCCTGGGCGGCGTGTGGGGGCCATAAAGATAATGGGGGGGACCTTCTGTCCTCCCCCCCCCACCCCCACCCCTGCGCGGTGGGTGGGGGCCATAAAAATAATGAGGGGGGGACCTACTGTCCTCCCCCCCGGCCCCCACCCCTGTGCGGTGGGTGGGGGCAAATAAATCACAATGGGGGGACCTAAGGTCCTCCCCCCTGGCCCCCACCCCTGAGCGGCGGGTGGGGGCCCTAAATACTAAAAAGGGGGGTGACCTAAGGTCCTCCCCCCCGCCCCCACCCCTGAGCGGCGGGTGGGGGCCCTAAATACTAAAAAGGGGGGGGCCTAATGTCCTTCCCCACGGCCCCCACCCCTGAGCAGTGGGTGGGGGCCCTAAATACTAAAAAGGGGGGGGACCTAAGGTTCTCCCCCCTGGCCCCCACCCCTGAGCGGCGGGTGGGGTCCCTAAATACTAAAAGGGGGGTGACCTAATGTCCTCCCACCCGGCCCCCACCCCTGAGCAGTGGGGGCAAATAAATCACAATGGGGGGGGACCTAAGGTCCTCCTCCCTGGCCCCCACCCCTGAGCGGTGGGTGGGGGCCCTAAATACTAAAAAGGGGGGGGACCTAAGGTCCTCCCCCCTGGCCCCCACCCCTGAGCGGCGGGTGGGGGCCCTAAATACTAAAAAGGGGGGACCTAATGCCCCCCCCCCCCACCCCTGAGCGGCGGGTGGGGCCCTAAATACTAAAAAGGGGGACCTAATGTCCTCCCCCCCCCCCACCCCTGGCGGCGGGTGGGGGCCCTAAAAATGTCCCCAGATGACTAGGGGTCCCCAAACCCCTAGTCACCCCCTCCCAAAAAAAAAAATTAACCCCCATACCATTCAATGTTTTCTTTCTTCTAAATCTTCTTTTTCAGCCCCAAAAAGGCAAAATAAAAACCATAATAACCGCGCAATTAAAAAAAAAATCTACCCGGCGAGGGCTCCGCACAGACTGAGCTCTGCAGGCGGGGGAAGGCTTATAAAGCCTTGCCCCGCCCTGCAATTAGGCTCAGAGCACTCTGATTGGTGGGTTTAAGCCATCCAATCAGAGTGCTCTGACAGGTAAATGAAGAGACTGACAGGTAAGTCTCTACATTTACCTGTCACAGCACTCTGATTGGTTGGTTTGAAATCCACCAATCAGAGTGCTCTGTGTCATTTTACACAGCGTGGGAAAGTTCTTTGGAATTTTCCCACGCTGTGTAATTTTACTCATAACAACACTCTGATTGGTGGATTGAAAGTAACCAATCAGAGTGTTATGAGTCAAATTACACAGCGTGGGAAAATTACACAGAACTTTCCCACGCTGTGTAAAATGACACAGAGCACTCTGATTGGTGGATTTCAAACCAACGCCAGTTTGATTCGTGGAGGGGAACGTATTCATCCAGGACTTCCATGGGGACCGGGCGTTCGCATGTTTCCCGTACCGAAAACAGTTCCATGCAATTTATGCGTAAGCCCCGCTGACCGCATTCGTGAGTTTTAAGATGGCCGCCATCCTTTGTTCTCGCCACGTGTTCGTATGTCGATTGGCGGCCACCTAGTAGCAATTAAGTTGCGGTTTTCTCTGTGTTCTAATTGCTACTTGCTACCCAGGGTGTGTGGTCCCCGTTCGGTACACGAATACATTCATTCTCAACATTTTGAACCAAACAATATAGACATTTAAATAGCAGGGAGAGGATTAAACTGAAGCATATAGGCAAATACATAAAAGTCCTTCACAATGGCCCCCCTTTTTCTCCCTGCTCTGGCAACTCGGTTGGACCTTTCCTGGTCCAGTAGGGTTGACGGGTTCAGAGTTTTTAGTCCGAGGTTAAATCCGTTTGGCGTGACAATCCATCGGCATTGCCGTTTTGCTTGCCTGGACGATAATGAATTGTAAAGTCTTAGGGCTGTAAGCGTAGCAAACGGGCGTTGTCCCCTGAAACCCGGTTAAGCCACACCAAGGGATTGTGATCGGTGATGAGAGTGAAAGCCCGGCCATAAAGGTAAGGTGTGAGCTTTTTGAGTGCCCATACCAAGGCCAAACACTCTTTTTCAATGGTGGCATAACTGACCTCCCTTGGCAACAGCTTCCGACTCAAGTATGCCACCGGATGCTCTCCTCCATCCTCTCCGATCTGGCTTAGTACTGCCCCCAGTCCAAACATTGAAGCGTCTGTGTGGACAATAAATCCTTTGTTAGGATCTGGGGTAACCAACACCGGAGCATTAACCAGAGCAGTCTTTAGTGCTTGGAAAGCCACCTTGCATTCCGGGGACCACAGGACTTGTCGGGGTAGCTTCTTTTTGGTCAAGTCGGTCAGGGGTTTGGCCAGGGTGCTATAGTCGGGTACAAAGCGTCTGTAATAGCCGGCTGTGCCCAAGAAAGCCATGACTTGTGTCTTGGTGTGGGGAGTGGGCCAATTGGCAATGGCCTCGATCTTAGCCGGCTCCGGCCGTTGCTTACCATATCCTACTCGGTGGCCCAAATATTGTACCTCCGCCATACCCAAATGACATTTGTCGGGTTTCAGGGTCAGCCCGGCCCCCCTGATCCTATCTAATACTACCCCTACGTGCTCTAGGTGCGCTTCCCATGTATCGCTGTGGATGGCGATGTCCTCCTGGTAAGCGCATGCGAAGCTCTGGAGACCCCCAAGTAACTGGTCCACCATCCGTTGGAAGGAGGCCGGGGCGTTCTTCATCCCAAACGGCATAACCAGGAATTGGTATAGGCCGAACGGGGTGATGAAGGCAGACTTGGGTATGGCATCTTCTGCTAGGGGAATCTGCCAATATCCCTTGCATAGGTCTATTGTGGTCAGGTACTTCCCTGCAGAGATACGGTCAAGCAGCTCGTCCATCCGTGGCATTGGATAGGTGTCCGTAACCGTCTTGTCGTTGAGGCGCCGGTAATCTACACAGAAGCGGGTTGTCCCGTCCTTCTTTGGCACTAAGACTACCGGCGAGGCCCAAGGACTTTCTGAGTGTTCGATTACGCCTAGCCGAAGCATCTCATCTATTTCCTTCCGCATCCCTTCCAGGACTGCTTCTGGAATACGGTAAGGAGGCTGTCTTAGGGGTGCCTATCCTGGAGTCTCCACCTTGTGTACGGCTAGGAGTGTGTACCCAGGCTCCTGAGAGAATGTGGCCTGTTTCGTTTCTAGTAAGCGGACAGCTTGAGCCCGCTCTTGCGGCTCCAGCTGTTCACCTAGCTGGACTTTCTCTATCTGGGTCATCCCTTCGTTACTGCCCAATAGGTCGGGAAGGGTTAGTGTCTCTGTGTCTTCCCCTGCTGGTGCACAGATAGCGGCTACCTCCTCTGCCCGTTCCTGATAGGCCTTGAGCATGTTGATGTGAAAGGTTCGTTTCACATCTTCATCCTCGCAGCTGGCTATCGTGTAGGTAGTGTCGCATATCTGTCCTATAACTTTATAGGGGCCCTGCCAGGCGGCCTGGAGCTTGTCTGTTTGGACCGGCCTTAACACCATGACCTTCTGGCCTATCTGAAAGCTCCGGTGCCTAGCCTGTCGGTCATACCATACCTTCTGGTGCTGCTGGGCCGCCTGGAGGTTCTCTAGCACTGTCTGGGCTAATTCCTTCATGCGGTCCCTCAGCTCCAGGACATAAGGTACAACTGGGGTCCCCTCAATTTCTGTTTGCCCTTCCCAGTGATCCTTGATGAGATCTAAGGGCCCCCTCACCCGCCTCCCATAGAGAAGTTCGTAGGGTGAGAATCCGGTCGATTCCTGCGGCACCTCTCGGTAGGCAAACAGAAGGTGTGGCAGGAATCGCTCCCAATCCTTGTACGCCCCCGTGAACGACTTCAACATTTGCTTTAGCATTACGTTGAAGCGCTCGCACAGGCAGTTAGTCTGGGGGTGGTATGGGGAGCTAGACAGGGATTTAACTCCACAGGTTTTCCATATCTGCTGGGTTACCTCGGCAGTGAATTGTGTACCTTGGTCGGACAGAACCTCCTTGGGAAAGCCTACTCGGGAAAATATTTTAACTAGGGCCTCTGCCACGGTCTCAGCCTGTATGTTAGAGAGAGCTACCGCTTCGGGGTAACGGGTGGCGTAGTCTACTACGGTGAGTATATAATGCTTGCCGGAACGGCTAGGTTGGGCCAGGGGCCCTATAATGTCCACGGCTACCCTTGTGAACGGTTCTGCAATAATGGGCATGGAAACTAGTTTAGCCTTTGGGTGGTCTCCCTTTTTACCTATACGTTGGCATACCTCGCATGTTTGACAATACGCCCTGACGTCGTCGGATACCCCAGGCCAGAAAAAGTTCTGGGTTATCCGATACCCCGTCTTGCGTATTCCCAAATGGCCTGCCAAGGGTACGTCATGCCCAATCCTCAATAACTCCTGCCGGTACTTCCGGGGAACTACCAGCTGGCATTTTTGCTTAGGCCCTGGTGCATTACCCCGGGTCTCAGTGAGCCTGTACAAGCGGCCTTTCTCCCAGATAAATTGCTCCTTCTCTAACCCCCCTTTGCCCCTCCTGGCTTTCTCTCGATACTTTCTGAGGGAAGGGTCTCCAGTCACCTCCCGCCCAAAGTCCTCTGGGGTGTCCCAGGGTAGGGGTTCTACAGTCAAGGGTAGGTTGGGTTGGCTTACCTTGGTCTCAGTAGGAAGCGGATGGCTCTCGGCAGCGCGACTTTGTGCTCTGGTGGTTACTGCGTGGGCCTCCTGAGCAGTGGTAGAGGCGAACGCCGAAGTCAGGGGCACAATGTCGTTGCCCAAGATGACTTCAGAAGGTAAGTCTTTCATGACGCCCACATGAACATTGCCAGCTCCCGCACCCCAGTCCAGGTGTACCTGTGCAGTAGGAATACGGTATACTGCCCCCCCTGCCACTCTCACAGCAATTGATTTCCCCGGTTTCTCTGATGCATTAATAAGGTGTCTTTGTACCAACGTGATGGTCGCCCCACTGTCTCTTAATCCCCGGGCGGTTTTGCCGTTAACCATGACCAGCTGACAATGGTGTTTCCTATTGTCCGTAATGACGGATTGTACCATGAGGGCTTCGTAAAGGGTGCCCAATGGTTCTTCCTGACCCAGCTCGTGGGGATCCCAAGCCTAGTCTACACAATGGGCTGCTGCTGGTGGGCGGTACCCAGGTCGAGACCAATTTGACCTGGTGTTGTTGTCAATGGGGCAATTCTGATTGAAGTGACCCAGCTGTTTGCACCGGAAGCAGTGTTGTTCATTGTCCTCCTGGCGTGGATAGTGAGGGTTAGATGTCACCGGTCGGTTAGGAGGTTGGTATCTAGCGGCTGGTGGGTTTGAGGGCACCGTTGGTCGTGGAGGCTGTACCCGTGGTGTGACCTGGTTCGTCTTGCGAGTATCCGCATATTCATCTGCCAACTTAGAGGGCTCCGGTAGAGTCATGGGCCTGCGATCTCTCACCCAGTCTTTGACATCCGTTTGGATGTGATTGTAAAATTGCTCCAGGAGCATTAGTTGCAGAATGTCCTCTGCGGTGGTGGCCTGGCTGCTGTTAACCCAGTTAGAGGCCGACAGGGATAACTGGCATGCCCATTCCACGTAAGAGTCTTTCGTGGTTTTGCGTGAGTCCCTGAACTTCTGTCGGTAGGACTCTGGGGTTACTGCATAACAAGCCAGGAGCACTTCTTTAACCCTGGCGTAGCTATGGATCTCCTGTTCTGGCACGGTCTGGAAAGCATCAGAAGCTTTGCCTGACAATTTGCCTGACAATATTGAAACCCACTCTCCCCTAGCTATTCGGTGCAGGTTACATTGTCGCTCAAAATCTGCCAGGTAGTTATCAATTTCACAGTCTTTTTCATCAAAAGCTTTAAAAGCACTAAACGGAATCTTCCTTGTGTCTGCTGTGCTGTACTCACTGTTTGGAAAATGTGCGGCTGCTTGTTGGACTGCTGCCAGTTTTAACTGTAGATCTGCGTCTCTTATTTGTTTAGCCTCCTCCGCTAACAGGTTCATCACTTTCAGCACCACATCCGCCGTTGGGTTCGGACCAAACCATGCCAGCTTCTCTCTCAATTCTTTGTTGGCTGGTGATTCCTCCTCCTGAATCACTGGTGTCTCCATCTCTTGTACTGCTGGCATTGCTGCAACCAAGTTCTCCTGGTCTAGCTCCATTAATTCTGCTATGATGACCCGCTTGGTTTTGTTGCTAGCAATCCTTCCACGCGCTTCCAGTAGTTCTTTCAGTGTATTTCTTTTAAGCAGGGTGTACCAGCCTTCCATTCACTGATCCCAGTGTCTTCTTGGAATCCTGGTGTAAAGGAGTAGAAGGGAAAATCCCGCCGCTGCCAACCAGTTGTGACGGTAGTAGAAAATATCCCCGTCAAGCATTCCCTTCTTCCCATAAAAGAAAAGCACTCAATATTCCATAAGCAGAAATATCCCTGGAATCGCTGAATAATCCACACATGAGCCAAAGCTTAATGCTGGAACAAGACTGATTTACTGGCACACAGAACTCACAATTTATGCAACACAAAACTCCTCCTCTGGGCCAGGCTAGATAATTGAGTTTCTACAATACACAAAGCTCAATTATCTGCTGGCCAGAAACATTACAATTTATAACAATTTCAGAAACATACTTTTTATAAGACATACAAATATACTTTTAACATCCCTGGGTAGCTGAGGATACTGGTAGTCACATATTCCGTTCGGTAGTTTCCGTGTCGCATCGTGTGGAAGTTTGACCGGCTTGCCATGTGGAGGTATCCGAGTTACAGTTCCATAGAATCAGTAGCAAGAGCCGGTCTCCGTTCGCATCTAACTACACAAAAACCACCGTTCGTATGGTTCAGCTGGTTACCTGTGAATGTTCCCCTCATTCGGTAGATACTATCTACCGAACGCCAGTTTGATTCGTGGAGGGGAACGTATTCATCCAGGACTTCCATGGGGACCGGGCGTTCGCATGTTTCCAGTAACGAAAACAGTTCCATGCAATTTATGCGTAAGCCCCGCTGACCGCATTCGTGAGTTTTAAGATGGCCGCCATCCTTTGTTCTCGCCACGTGTTTGTATGTTGAATGGCGGCCACCTAGTAGCAATTAAGTTGCGGTTTTCTCTGTGTTCTAATTGCTACTTGCTACCCAGGGTGTGTGGTCCCCGTTCGGTACATGAATACATTCATTCTCAACATTTTGAACCGAACAATATAGACATTAAAATAGCAGGGAGAGGATTAAACTGAAGCATATCGGCAAATACATAAAAGTCCTTCACAGATGTCTTTTCTTTTTTTTGGTTTTGTTACATTTACCCTATGCATGGGGGGCATGGGTGTACTAAGGAGGCCTTGCAGAAAACAACCTGGGGTGTTTTCTTGCAATAACCAACAACGGCTCTCCTAAATCACAGTCAAAAAGCAATGTGTGTGTAAAAATGAAGATTGAACAGTTACCACCACACACTTTCTCCAATTTTTTTATTAAAAACGATTGTATCTAAGGCTTTAAAACACTCCATATACAATACTGTGGGGTGTCAACTTTTCAAATATATGCACGCTCATGGCAAGAAAATACATTGGGATATCTGATAAGGCCCCCAAAAGGAAGATAGGCAAACAAGATATGTAAAATTTGAAAAACGCATATCAGACGTTTTGCTTTGCACCCCCCAGAGAACCCGACTGTCACGGGTGGCGGTACAGAAACCGGGACCCCTGAGTGCCTGATGAGAAGTGGGAGTCTTCAGCGTGGAAGTGGATTATCAGGGCCTGGTGCAGGGCAACCGCACGCCCCCTGGTGTTGAGCACCAGCGTTTGTGCAGCCACATACCAGAACCCTGATTCAGTTTATGCGGATCTCAGGAACTAGGAGCTTGGAATTAAGCAGACCTCCCTGGAGCTGAATAGGGAGGCTCTGCAGCAGGTTTGTATCCAGTACAGAAACAAGGCAAGACTTGAGATAGGTACCATACATGAAAACAAGGCAAAACTAGGAGAACCGAGAAGATGTACACTGTCACGTATTCATCCGCTTATAGAAATGTGGTTAATGACATTTACTGTCCACACAGGAAAAGTTGTGCCAAGCTGCAACCTAATCCACAGAAGGGTTAATGCTGAGCAGCAATTATGCAAATGAAACCTGGTAACTGACTTTGGGGTCAAAGGCCGGTTACAGCCTATCAGAACTAAAGGAGGGGTATTTAGGCCCAGTTCTCAGCCTGCTCAGTGCCCTGTCGTGGTTTCCCTTGTGGTTGTCTGAGAGCGCGTTCCTGTTTATAGTTTTCTACCTGGTTTTGACTTTGGCTTTGTTTATTGACTTCTCTATATTCTGGTATCCTGACTCCTGGCTTTCCTCATCGCTGTGTCCCTTTCTGTGTTCCCTGACCTCGGCTAGTATTTTGACTATTCTTTGTACGTTAAATCCGGCCATTCTAAGGACCGGTAATACGTTACTTATTTGTCATCCGTGCTGTACAGTTCTACGTGCTGGATCAAACAGTAATCCTGACATACACAAGACATGAGGAAAACAAGAACATAACATGGGCATAACTGGACAGGACTGTACATGGACTGGGATTACAAGACTAAATAAAACAAGACAAGAGATATAAGGCAAAACAAGAGGAGAAATAACTAAGTACTATATATGAAAATCATGGGGATTTTAGTCACATTATATGATCATACATTGCATAAGCTTGCCAACAACACCAATGTACCCCATATCTGGCAGGTTTTACACTGCCTAATGCATGCTAAAACAACCACACTAAACCACAATAGCACTTACCTGCAAGAAAGGGCAGAGACTTGAAATACTGCTGCAGGTCCAGGCTGAAACAAAAGGAAAGTGGAAAACAAACAGGTGTGGCAACATAAAACAAATATTTAAAGGAAACCTGGAGACTGGGAATCCCAGGGATGGATTACAGGAATTAACCCAGAAATCCCAGCAATAGAAAACCAGACATAGACCAGAAAACCAGAATAACCAAGCAAGGACAGCAAAAAGAGTACTGGATACCAGAAGTCAAAGCCAGACATCTCCGCAGAACATAGCATTATGTGACACCGACACACCTATGTGTGACGAAGTGCCCTTTGCCACTTGTGCCTGGAAGGGACTACTGGCTAGCATCCTGCCTTCCGACTATGGTCCATGTGCTGATAGCGGTATTTTCCCCTGCAGAAAGGTTTATTTGTGTATTTCTGCTGGGGCGTTCTAGACTTTCAGTATGGTAGTAGTGCTATCCCAGATAGCTATGCCATGAATGGAAAAGACTTTGGCTCCATGGCGATTGAATTGTATGTATGTGATCTGAGCGCCATTCGGTAATAATGTGCACTCAGATCTAAGCTATCTGGGGATATGTTGCATGTATATGTTTTATGTAGTAATTGTAACATTGTGTAATTTTATGTCTTTTTGTAACTATGTGGTTAATGGAGTCTTGCCTCTGTCCTGGAGATAATTTGATTACTTCCCAATTATCTCCAGGATAGAGAGGAGGGATTGTGATGTCACTGTGGGAGTGTTTTGTTTGTATTGTCTGTGATTGGTTATACTGGGTCCCACCCTGTAGGATGTCCCCTTGCATGGGGACTTGCATAAAAGCCAGTGTGTGGTCATTAAAACCAGATCATCTTGTACCTTTCTTGAAGCCTTGGCTCATGTTTGGGGGAAGGGATACCTACACTCTGGGGATTGCTATAATCACTTACTCCCCAGAGTAAGCTCTTGCAATAGCTTGTTTTGTTCCTGGTTCCTGCTCTCTGGATTTAGGAGAGGTTCACCCACTGGAAGCTGGATCCTGGCCTTGGATCTAGGGTGGGTGGAGAAGGCGAGACCCCGGCGCAGCTGCATCGCTGGAAGTGGGGTCTGCAGTGTTGATGGTGTCGGTTGGAGTGCTTAGAGTCCTCAGCGAACACTATGTGCATCGATTGGCCGAGGTACTCAGTCAGAGGGCCAGCGGTCCGTCACACTATGCATTGGTGGTATCGCTGTAATCGGGAGATGTTGCCGAGCACATATTGGGATCCTTTGGCAGTAACACGTAACAGGAGTTGAGAATCTATGCCCAAAGTAGAATGTGTGAGTGAAAAATAACACAACAAAAACGTTTGACAGAGACTGGTGGTAGGATTAGTGCATGTAAAGTGTTGAAATGCCACCATGTGAAATGCCCTAGGGTGTCTACCTTTCAAAAACATATGGTTTGACGGAGGTGAATTACATTGGCCAGCTTCATAAATGTTCCAACTGGGACATGGGTGCATGATGGCCAGCTGTGTTTTTTTTCCATTTTTCATCATATTTTACTTTTTTTTCTAGTAAATTATATGATATGAAGAAAATAATGTTATCTTTAGAATGACCATTTAATAGTGAGAAACAGGGTATATATTAGTATATATATTGATTATTTCTTTGTGTATCTGCCCCTGGCCAAATCAATGAAACAATGCGTGCACGCTCCCTGAAGTAATTCACACCAGACACAGGTTCCAGGTTGTTGAATAACTTGAGGAAAGTTCATTCAGAGGGGACGGCAAGTCCCTTTTAAAGCAAAATTACATCATAAGCATTGTCAGAGATAACATAGAATAATACATCAATTATTGGTTAGGTGTTAAGTGGTTGCTCTAATGCTCTGCCTACTGAAGTGATGTCACCGGGACCATGAGGGTCTCCCACGGTTTCCCGGCGCCATCTTGCTGCACGAGGTAGTTAGTTGGTGTTAAGAAGGGAAGGGGGGGGGAAGGAGGGTTTAGAAGCTTCTAGCAGCCATTTTGATTAAAACATCTGTGCTCAGCTTTATATATGATATATAGTGATGTACCGAACGGTTCGCCGGCGAACGGTTCCTGGCGAACATAGCATGTTCGCGTTCGCCACGGCGGGCGAACATATGCGCGGTTCGACCCGCCCCCTATTCGTCATCATTGAGTAAACTTTGACCCTGTACCTCACAGTCAGCAGACACATTCCAGCCAATTAGCAGCACAGCCTCCCTAGCAGACCCTCCCACCTACTGGACAGCATCCATTTTAGATTCATTCTCAAGCTGCATGCTTAGTAAGAGGAGGGAAAGTGTAGCTGCTGTTCATAAGATAGGGAAAAGCATAGCTAGGTTAGGGATAAGGGTATGCTTTTTTTTATTTATTTTTTCTATGTAATGTAATTGCACTTAGTTGTCTGCCACTGCTGCCAGCTTCTGTGTCAGGCTCACAGTGGATACTCTGCCCATTTCCCAGTCAGTGCCACCACTTACATCTGGTGTCACAATAGCTTGGATTTAAAAACAAAAAACTTTTTTCACTGTTATAGATTGAATAGCAGTCAGTGTCCTTAAAGCGGGTGTGTTACGCTAACAGTGGATACGGTGACCATTACCACCAATTAGATCTGGTGACACAAAGCTTGGATTTAAAAAAAAAAACACTTTTTTCACTGTTATAGATTGAATAGCAGTCAGTGTCCTTAAGCGGGTGTGTTACGCTAACAGTGGATACGGTGACCATTGCCACCACTTAGATCTGGTGACACAAAGCTTGTATTTAAAAAAAACAAAACACTTTTTTCACTGTTATAGATTGAATGGCAGTCAGTGTCCTTAAAGCGGGTGTGTTACGCTAACAGTGGATACGGTGACCAGTGCCACCACTTATATCTGGTGTCACAATAGCTTGGATTTAAACAAAAACACTTTTTTCACTGTTATAGATTGAATAGCAGTCAGTGTCCTTAAAGCGGGTGTGTTACGCTAACAGTGGATACGGGTGACCAGTGCCACCACTTAGATCTGGTGACACAAAGCTTGTATTTAAAAAAAAAAAAACTTTTTTCACTGTTATAGATTGAATAGCAGTCAGT
>OW240919.1:42133887-42174520 GCA_933207985.1 Pelobates cultripes | reverse complement strand
CCTACCCCCCACACACAGTACCCCTACCCCTCCGCAGCACACACACACACATAGCACACACACACACACAGCACCCCCCCACACACACACACACACAGCACCCCCCCACACACACACACAGCACCCCTCACATACAACACTCACACACACGCACCCCCCACCTCAATGCAGTATGTGTGTATTCAGCAGTCTGTGTGTGTGTGCGTGTATTCAGCAGTCTGTCTGTGTTTGCGTGTATTCAGCTGTCTGTGTTTGCGTGTATTCAGCTGTCTGTGTTTGCGTGTACTCAGCAGTCTGTGTGTGTGTGTACTCAGCAGTCTGTGTGTGTGTGTACTCAGCAGTGTGTGTGTACTCAGCAGTCTGTGTGTGTGTACTCAGCAGTCTGTGTGTGTGTACTCAGCACTCTGTGTGTGTGTGTACTCAGCAGTCTGTGTGTGTGTGTGTGTGTGTACTCAGCAGTCTGTCTGTATGTGTATTCATCAGTCTCTGTATTCAGCAGTCTTGTGTGTGTGTATTCAGCAGACTGTGTGTATGTATTCAGCAGTCTGTCTGTGTATGTATTGCATTTGTTGGAGATACTAATAAATATAAGCTTAATTTTATCTATTTATATCATTATTTAAAATTTGTATCATTGAACTCTCTGTGTTCTTTTAAAACAAAAGTTATTAGTTCGGACAACAGTACGAGTTGTTTTTTCTAAACTTAAACCTCAGTATTTGGGTTTAATTGCCGTGTTGGCACTTTAAGGAGAAAAAATGTTGGCATGTATTGCGGTTTGGGCACTCGGGCTCAAAAAGGTTCGCCATCACTGCTCTAAACCCTCTAAACACACACTCACTAGATCTCCTATACACACTCTAGGTCCTTTAAACACACACTAGGTCCCCTAAACACACACACTGCACCACCTACACACACACTACATTTCTGACATACACACACTAGATTCCTTGTAAGCAAACACATACTACATTCCCTAAACACACACTCTCTACAACCCCTACACACACTACATCACCTATACACACACACTACAGCCCGTATGCACACACTCGCTACATCCCGTATATACACTATGCCCCCTATACACACACTCTCTACAGCACCTAGACACACATACATTACATTTCACCACAAACACAACACGACAAAAACCAACCTATTTACACAATACCACACCACAATCAGCTCACTCTATAGACACGCAATCCCACAAGCAGGCTCCAAACACTCTTTCCTGGCATTTTTGTCTCCTTGTACCCCATTTATGGAGACACCATAGACAGGTTTCAAGCAAACACAGGGCAAGCATGTGTGTTATTAAATTTGCTTGCACTGTGTAGAACAAATACCCTATCTTGCCCCTCCCCCCTCTCAGTGGGCCGCTGTGATTATAAAATGTCTGGGCCAAATTTTTTTTCCAGTCCAACCCTGGTGCTCATAGTAAGTCTCTCTTGTTATGACCTGATATTGACCTTGGCTTCATGTATTTCTGGTATCCTGATCCAGCTTGTTATTCCGTTTATCCGTACTTCTATATCCATGACCTTGGCTATTTCTGTCTATATCTGTAATAATGTTCGTCCGGCAACTCTAAGGCCCGGTTATGTCTATCTAGTACCTCTGT
The DNA here is from genome assembly GCA_933207985.1 of Pelobates cultripes. Lineage (NCBI taxonomy): Eukaryota > Metazoa > Chordata > Amphibia > Anura > Pelobatidae > Pelobates > Pelobates cultripes. The sequence continues at coordinate 42,172,890 of OW240919.1, read as the reverse complement.
TTGAGGTATTTGCCATTCCTGGAAGTTGGGGCACGACCCCCATGACATTATGAGTCTGTGTAGTTGATAAATTTGTATTGCTCGCTGATGTCAAGCAACGGTAGTGATCAAACCATATAGCAAACGCTCCCAAGCTCAGATCTGCACAAAACCCAAACCATCCTCATGACAAAACAAACCTGTTTTCCCCTGGCAGAAGCTGTTCTCCAAAGTTGAGAATTAACCACTGGCCGTCCAGAGTTTTGCCCTCCTACACTGTCTAATTTCTGTCCAAATCTCCACTAGGTAGTGTCCAGGGTGGAAAGGCTTGCATATTTTTTCAACAAAATTCTGAATGAAACATGTTTTATATTGCTATATATATGTGGCAAACCAAAATTAAACCATCTTTTGTAACTGTGCATTTTGGGGTCCTGTTCCATTGTCCTGATAGTTCGCTGATGTCCCATCCTCATTCGTGGACACCAAGGAGTTGTCTTTGGGCAAAACAGCACAATACCCGTCACTAGACACACTCGCACTGTGCATCAGACATTAGGACCATGCAAAGAGAACTTCAGCAGCACTTTCTGAATGGTCCTGTAGGTTGGGAGCCTGCCAGGAGGCTGTCTGTCAGCCTGATATACCTCTTCACTGGGAGGGCATGCCCACTTACTGGGCAGGCTCGCCCATTATGGTTGTCACAAGTGACAAAAGTTGTATCACTGGCGACAACCCCTTGCCCACCCATCTCAATTTTATACCTCCCAATGTTGGGGTGTATGGTATGTAAGCAACATACATTGCACAGTCTTGTGTAATTTATTATTTGTGATTTGTTTGTGGTGTATATAAGTGTATATAAGGCATATAGAGTATAATTTAACAGTAGTTTACTAACCATAATTTTATTATTTGTGAACATATTCAGTTTGCAGTACCTTGGCATGCTGCGCTGGCTTTTGCAAGCAATGAGGGCCTGGGGACATATTGCAAACAGTGTGTGTATATTTAGTAATAGCAATACAAAAGTAAATGTATGGATGTTTGTCCTTTTGTATCACCTGCTGACACTCATTCACATTTCATATTTAGATCCTCATGCTCTCACTATATCCAAATTCCTGTCGCATACATGGTCCTGAATCGCTGTCCTCTGCATATATCACTGCCATTGACTGTGACTGATGAAACCTCTGGCTATGAAACTTACATTTATCTGAAATGTGGCATTTTAAATTTATAGTAGGCCACCAAGGTTAGGGACCCAATGTCAGATAGTGCAGCATCAACATCTTTTCTAAACACCGCAACTTGATAACAGACTGGAGAAGACATAGGGTGACAGGATCAACAAGAATATAAAATCTATATTCATCTACTGGGCAGCTAGATATACACTGTAGTTTGATTCATTGACAGCAGGTCCCACAAACGCACAAACAGCTAGTGTGTTAACCCCTTGCCCTCCAACCTATACATTCACACAGGCTTGATTTAGTTTTATAGAATTAACCCAAAAGACGAAAAACCTTACCATGCATAAATTCACCTGCAATGTCACAGCTGTATTCCTGAAACGAATGTGAAATCTGAGCTCTCTCTTTGCCTCTTTGCATGTTGCTGAGAAATAGAGTTATAGCAGCAAATTGCAGCGTTGCTACAAACTGTATTGGAGATCAGTACTCTAAACACTAGTCCGCAGAAGGAATAACTGATGCAATGCAGGATGGCATTGTTTTAAAGGGGTTTTAACCCCTTAAGGACCAAACTTCTGGAATAAAATGGAATAATGACATGTCACACATGTCATGTGTCCTTAAGGGGTTAAAGGACCACTATAGTGCCAGGAAAACATACCTGTTTTCCTGGCACTATAGTGCCCTGAGGGTGCCCCCACTCTCAGGGTCCCCCTCCCGCCGGGCTTGATGGAGAGGAAGGGGTTAAACTTACCTCTTTCTCCAGCGCCGGGCGGGGAGCTCTCCTCCTCCACTCCGCCTCCTCTCCTCCTCTTCGGCTGGATGCGCATGCGCGGCAAGAGCCCCGCGCGCTTTCAGCCAGTCTCATAAGAAAGCATTTACAATGCTTTCCTATGGACGCCAGCCTCTTCTCACTGTGAAAATCACAGTGAGAAGCGCGGAAGCACCTCTAGCGGCTGTCAATGAGACAGCCACTAGAGGCTAGATCAACCCATTTCTAAAACATAGCAGTTTCTCTGAAACTGCTATGTTTATAGAAAAAGGGGTTAACCCTAGCTGGACCTGGCACCCAGACCTTAAGCTGAAGTGGTCTGGGTGCCTATAGTGGTCCTTTAATTACACTATCGGATGCTTTATATACTGTAAATGAAAATACATTAATTATTGTACCTTCTGAACATATTCTTCCATAGCACAAATAATTAGCTAATAAGATACTGTGTAATTAATAATCATTTAGAACTATATTATTCTTGAATAGTTTGCAAAATATTACATAAAAATAATGCATTAACCCGATTAAGTTTTTAGTCCTTGAATAACATTTATGCAAGAAATTGTTTTTTTTTTCCTTATCGATGCTTTTACAGCACAGGATCGGACACTCTCTTAGCACCCACGTCCCCTGGCTTTAACTGGCACAGCCCCCCTAAACACTTCATGAAAAAAAGAGGTCGACAGATTTCTGCCTTCATTATTGCCAAGTGTGTTTATTTGGGAAATAATCTCCTGGTCTTTTAATTGCCTGCTAGAGCCTACAGGAGTCCCAGGTGTGTACTTAAAGTCCAATCAACAGAGCATGAGATAAGAGGCAAAAAACTGTGCTGTAAGATCTGTTCGAATATGAAACTTTTTTTTTTTTCATGGAGGCTCTGTGGGTCACAGCCAGGAAAAAAAAAATAGAAACAAGATACCTAAATCAGGGCTCAAGTTCTGGGGAAAAAAGTGTGGGAACTCACCCAAGATCCACGCCCCCCCCAAATAAATTATACGCGCGTAAGCATATATATTTCTCAGAAAATACAGTGCAACATTTATTGTAAAATGCCAGTTTACAAAGACATCTCCAAAATTCACATGCAATAACAGTTGTAACAACAAAATAGGTTAACTATGCAATAGAGTGTGCCGCCCCCTCCCCTGTCCCATAGTGTTATTCCACCCCCTCCCCTGTCCCATAGTTTTCTTTCCCCCTCTCCCTTGTCCCATAGTGTTCTTTCCCCCTCCCCTGTCCCATAGTGTTCTTCCCACACCCCCCTGTCCCATAGTGTTCTTCCCACACCCTCCTGTCCCATAGTGTTCTTCCTTACCACACCCCTGTCCGTTAGTGCTCCTCCCCCCCGTGGTCCCTGGTGTGTCTCCTACCTCTCTTTGTAGTGTGGAAGAGCAGAACAGACTGTGGTACAGGAGCTTCAGTTTCCTGTACCCGGCTGGACTGACAGGAAGTGCTCTCTCAGTGAGCACTTTCTTTCAGTCCGGGCGGGTACAGGAAACAGAAGCTCCTGTACCATGGACCGCGGTGCACACTGCTCCGCTCGGCCACGCTACACCGAGTGACTGGTAGGAGGGAGCGCTGTGTGCCCACCTCCTGCTGGTCACTCCAATCTAGTGCCTCCAGGCTGGTGCGCCCTAAGGCAATGCCGCCTTATGGACACGCTGGCGTTCCTGCTGTGGAAAAAGTGCAGGAACGCTGTTCCCACGCATTCCTGCAGGACTCGAGACCTGACCTAACTTCTAAAGAGAACTGAGCAGTGAGACTGCAGAGTCACAATCAAAGAAAATGTGTCCGATTGGCACAATGGAATAATGAATTAATAAATGAATTACACAAAACGAAAACTTTTGTTTGCTTCATTCGTTAATTCTTTTTTTTTTTTTTTATTCTTTATTTTTCCATCTTGGCGGACAAAATGATACAACATTAGTTTACAGGCTTACGCAGAAGCCATAAAGTAAGTCATTTACATGTACTTCATTTCAAAAAAGACATCCTGTAATAAAGCGTGCTATACATTATTGCTATCATCTTCTCTGTCCGTCAAGGAATTTTTATATATTTTATAATAAACAAAAGTAAACTCAAGAAGGCAAGTAGGTTTAACTTTCCATTTCACACATTATTAGCAAGTACTATAGTGAACTTAGTAGCTGCATCTAGAATAACCAAGTATCAACGAATGGGCTTACGCAGAAGCCAAAGTATAGGTAACCTCTTAACAGTCACATGAAGTTCAATCTTTATAGTATGTGTTCATATTTAAAGGATCCATGGGGGGTTATCCTCTTTAAAGGATTTTTAAATAGCGTAATTCCCCAGTATAATTTATCGGTTTGTCTGGAATACTTAGGTGTGGGAGGGGAGCATCCCTGACCCAGCGGCAATTTGAAGTCTACCGATGAGCTACATACTGTTTCATATGTCGTGTAAGTCTTGTGTCGTTATTAATATAGCTATATTGTCAGTATCTGATCTGTAGTTTGATATATGTAGGTCCTTAGATATACGTAGAGGATTAATAGTCTGAGGTTTATCTGGGGTATCTAGGGTTCCCTTTACGTTCGTTACGTTGACCTTGTCTGAGTAGGTTGGTATGCAAAGTAATTAGCGGATATGAAATGGATTTTTCCCTTATAGGCGCGGGAAGAGAAAAAGCAAGAATTAAGAAAAAAGGGGAGACTGAGAAAGTGGTATAAGGTAAAGAAGCATTGTGTGGTGACTGAGATGACCTAGAGGTGGCGAGGGAGGTACGTCCAGAAGGTGGTGGGGGGCAGCAGGTTCAGCCCGATCTCCCTAGGCCAAGTATGTCGGTTGAATTTCCGTGTAGGAGGACTCCGCTACTGGTGTAGCTTTACTGTAAAGACCCCTTTACATCTTTCGTTTATTCCTATCTGTCCTCTCTAGAGCCTACTACGCTGTTATCCCAGGGTTTCCAGAGTTTTAGAAATGTTTCCGTCGATCCCTGTACTCTCGCTGTTAAGTCGTCCATAATCCTACATTCGCGGATCCTGGATATCACTATCGGAAACTCGGGTGAGTCTGGTGAAAGCCATTTCGTCGCAATTGTTTTCCTTGCGCTCAGGGTTATTTTATGAACTAGTTTCTGTTCTCTCTTGGTCCATCCGTCCACCGACCTGTTCAGGAGGTATACCCATGGATCTCTGGTCAGGGGTTTATTAAATGTTTGTTTTAGTAGGTTTTCTGTCTCTTTCCAGAATCCAAAAAGTTTGGGGCATTCCCACCACATGTGAAGGTATGTGCCTCGGGTTCCACATCCCCTCCAGCAATCATCTGTGTCCGTTTTGTGCATTTTATAAAGTTTTACTGGGGTTGTGTACCACCTAAACATGGTCTTCCATGTCTGTTCTTGTAGCGTAACACATATGGAGGCGTTTTTATTTGCTTCCCAAATTTCTTGCCATTCTATGCCTTCTAGTTCTTCTCCTAGTTCTATCTCCCATTGGTCGGTGTAAGATAGTCTCCCCCATTCTTTGGTTTCTGCGCTAAGGTGGGCGTACATTAGGGTTATCATGCCCTTGGGGGTCCTTTCGTGAAGGCATAGTTTCTCGTAGAACGTCATATTTCCTTGAGCTGCATCCTTTATGTGTGGTTTCCTAGCAAAGTCTCAAATCTGTATATATCTAAAGAAGTCTGCGGGAGTTAGGTGGTGATCTTGTTGAAGGTCTGTAAATTGGATTAAGTTCCCATTATGATATAATTGATGGATCCGTTGTAGACCCGTTCTCTCCAAGTTTCGGAAATCTTTAGGGGCCATACCGGGTTGGAACTCTCTATTTCTTAGAATTGGAGTCAATGGAGAGGGGGAGGTCGCCAGTCCATACTTGGTTATGTTTTTGTCCCAGATTTGGAGCGAATTAAGTATGGACGGGCAAGTCACCCGTATCAAAGGTCGATAGTCTTTCGGGATCCACATAGTGAACTGGGGGATGTCCCATCCCACCATCATGGATTCTATTTCGACCCATCTCCGCTCTTCCGGAGGGGAATGCCACATAGCTATCTGTGTTAGTTGGGCTGCAAGATAATAGAAGTATAGGTTTGGGAGGCCCAGTCCCCCTCTTTCTTTTCGTCTGTAGAGAATCTGTCTTGATATCCTGTGCCTTTTGTTCTGCCATATGAAGTCAGCTATCGACCGTTGAAGTGGGTTTAGTTGTGCTTTGGTGACGTGGATTGGGAGAGCTTGGAATAAGAATAAAATCCTCGGGAGGACGTTCATTTTAACAGAGTTAATTCGTCCTATCCAGGAGATAGGCTTATCCGTCCACCTTTCTAGGTCTCCTATCAACTTCCTAATTAGGGGGCCATAGTTCTCGGAATAGAGGCGTGTCGGGTCCGTAGTTAGGTGTATACCCAGGTATTTCATAGACTCTCTTTCCATCCTGATACGGTAGGTCAGTTGTATGTGATTTATGTCTGCCTCATTCATGCTAATTGGCATAGCGCTAGATTTTTGCATATTGGCCTTATAACCAGACCATTCCCCGTAGTCCTTGATAACGTCTTGGAGGGCCGACACGGACGTCGAGGGGTTCGTGATGGTCAAAAGAACGTCGTCTGCGTATGCTGAGACTGTAAACTTTTTGTCCCCTACCCGAACTCCTCCAATATCTGGATGTTGTCTGATCGCTTGCATCAAAGGCTCTAGTGCTAGTACAAACAGGAGTGGGGAGAGTGGGCACCCCTGCCTAGTGCCATTGTAGAGCCGAAAAGGTGTCATCGGGGCACCAGTGAGCTGTATCTGTGCTCTCACTTCATGGTACATTGCTTTTGTAGTAGTTATGAATTCTTTCGGGAACCCCAGGTGGTTCAGCACCGAAAAGAGGAATTGCCATCTCACCCTATCAAAGGCCTTTTCTGCATCTATAGAGACCACTAGGGTAGGGATTTTAGATGTCACTTGTTTCCAGATTAGGTCAATATTCCTTCTAGTATTCTCGAACAGCTGTCTGCCCTGAATAAAGCCTACTTGGTCGGCATGTACGAGTGAGTTTAGTAGCGGATTTAATCTGTCTGCTTGTATTTTTGCTATTATTTTTAGATCTTGGTTAATCAATGATATGGGTCTGTAGTTTCCTGGTTGGAGCGTGTCTTTGTCAGGTTTAGGTATCAGTACTATGGTAGCTAGGGTCATGTCTGGAGGGAGAAGTCCTCCCTGTTTCATGTAGTCAAAGAGTTTCATTAGTTGGGGTGTAAGTTCTTCTTTGAAGGTTTTATAGTATGTACCTTCGAACCCATCCGGGCCTGGAGCTTTGTTACCTTTCAAGGTAGATATGGCTCTATATACTTCTTCCTCTGTAATTTCGGCTGACAGGTTGGCCACCGCGTCTCTCCCTAGTTTGGGCAGGCCGAGGTTATTTAAGTAGCTGTTAATATGGTCTTCTTCGCTTCCGTCAGGAGTGTGTGCGTCTGGTGTGTGGTTGTACAGTTTTTTGTAAAAGTCCTCAAAGACTTTGGCTATCTCGTCGGGCCTTGATTTCTTCGTTCCATCCGGATGTTTGATGGCCGTGATGTGGGATCGTTCTTGTCTAGGTCGCAGTGTTCGGGCTAGAAGTGAGTCCGTCTTATTGGATTTCTCGTAATAAGTCCGTTTCGTCCATATCATGGATTGGGCGGTATCGTCCAGTAGGAGTGTGCGGATGTCCCTCCGAACCGCTACCAGTTTCTTATAGATCTCATTGTCGGGTGTTGCTTGATGTTTTTGTTCAAGATTCCTTAATTGATCTAACAGGGTCTCCAGTTGCTTATGTTTCATCTTCTTTTTCCTAGTGGCTAGTTTTATAAGGGTCCCTCTTATAACCGCTTTATGGGCCGCCCATATCGACCCTGCGCTAACATCCGGGGTATTATTTGTGGTAAAATATTCCACTATTTCAGTCCGTATCTGTTCTTTGAGCTCCGGGTCTCTTAGTAGCGATGTGTTTAATCTCCACGTCCACGGCGAGGCCAAACACAAGTTGCCCAATATAATGGACACGTCCGCATGGTCCGACCATGATATATTGCCAATCGCAGAGCTTGTAATCCTGGGCATGCCTGTCGCGTTAGTTAGGAATAAGTCTATCCTGGAGTATGTGCCATGAGGTGTTGAGTAGAAGGAGTAATCCCTGTCTCCTGGGTGGTGTGCTCGCCATACATCTGTTAGGCCCACGTCTAGTATAAAGTTTTTGAGCAGTCGGTCTTGTCCACCCCTTCCATGGGATCTCGGTGTTCCGTCTTTAGTGCTCCTGTCCGCTGCCGGGCATGGGGTGGCGTTGAAATCTCCTCCCATATAGACCATGCCATGTGGAAGTAAGGAGATTTTCTCTCGGAGGGTGGTCCAGAACGAGGGGTCTGGTTGGTTAGGGGCATACACATTAATCAGGTGTATGGTATGTGAGTACAAGGTGCCCGATACTATAATGTATCGGCCGTTTGGGTCTGTTTCTTGGTTCGTCTTGCGAAACGGGCAGCTGTTCCTGATCAGAATAGCTACTCCGTTGCGTTTGCATTGTGATCTTGCTTCACATGATCCTCGAAAGATATGGTCTTTTAGGTTTATATTGGCTTGTTTCGAGAGGTGGGTTTCCTGGATATAGGCAATATCCGTCTTCAGTCTCTTCAGTTCCTTAAACATAAGGCGGCGCTTCTTAGGAGCATTAATTCCTTTAACATTCAATGACGTGATTTTAATCATCGCGACGTGTTTGGTTAGGTCTTTTATAGCCGTTCGGGGACCCGGGTCCTTCCACGTCTGGCTCAGTGTCATGTCTTGCGCCTCCCCGGGCACCCCTCCGCCTCCACCGCTCCTCCAGGTCGCACCACACATAAATAGGAAAGAAAAGAGAGGATAGTAAAGAAGAAGAAGAAGAAAGACATCCGAATCGAGTCAGATGTATAGATGTAGAAACTCTGGTCTTACTCTTTGCCAGGGTTTTTCTGGGAGCATGTTCCTTCATCCCGTCCACGGTCAACGTAAGAAGGGATTAGGGATATGTGGGTTCCGTCACGCGTGTGCCTACACAATTTAAGTTGACCTCTTATTTCTCTTATCTGAGGTAGTATATGACTAGGGATTTGTCCTATCGGGACCCCTCTATCAGTCTTTCCTGGTTATTGATGTGTGGGTGTTTGGGGGGCGCGATCAGCAGGGTTCTTTCCGTCCCTGATCCCCCTCCCCCCGCCCCGTATCCCCTCCCTCTCAAGGCGGGACTCTCCAGTTCCTACGCTTTCTCTCAGGCGTTCAGTCCATGAGGTCGCGTTGTAATTGTCCGGTGTTTCTTCCCAAGGTGTTTATCCGACCACCCCCCTTTTTTCTTCCAAGTGGTTAGGTGTGAGGATATATACATACAGGAAGTGCTACCCTGACCGTTACAATCCTATGCGTCTATTGTGTGATGTTGGTGTTCGTGGGATCACGGGTTGGTAGTGTCAGTATGGTCATGCATGTGAGGGTATAACCGATTTGTCCTGGTTCCTATCGGGGGTACTTCCCATGTAGGGAGGGTCGCCTGGTAGGTGGTTAGGAGGACAGGCTCAGAGGGGATCGAAGACAGATTCAGCGTCTTAGTGGTCCTAGAAAATAATTAATTAATTATATATATTTATTGTTTTTTTTGTTTTTTGTTTTTTTTTCTTCCCCTCCTCTTTTCCTTTTTCTTTTGGGTGTATGTGTGAAATTTTGTAAGAGTATGGTCCCCCCTCTTTCTCTGCTATATATATGTAGTATCAGGGGTGATAGATGTTGGGAGCCTGCCACTGTATAGAGGGAGCATGGTGTCGCGGGAGAAGGATCTCCGAGGAAAACCACGGGACGGGGAGGGGGGGGGAGATCGATGAGATCATTACAGCGGTAGGGTTTTAGATAGGACTAAAGAATGGTACCCGACATGGGTAAGAGTCTGGGGTGGTTATAACTTGGGTAAAGTATAGGTAACCAAAACGATTTTCACCTCTATCTATCTAATGTACCCCATCATAACATTACATATGTATAAAACATCAACAACACTCCTTTCCCCCCTCCCTCCCCTTTTTTTTTTTTCCTTCTTTTTCCCTTTCCCCCCCGGACAGTAGGTAGAGGATCGTGAATAGTAACAGGGTTCAGAATATCAAGGGACATGCAATATTACTGTGGTTTAGAGAAATAATGATGAGATGATGTAGTCTGATGCAGGCCTACACGCCAAAAAATTAGGCGGATCCGGTTCCCACCAGGCCTGGGTGTCAATGAAACCTCCACCTTGGTAAAAGTCCCGGGGGCCCCCACAGCCTGTGGGATCAGCTGTCAGGTTGAGTCCTGTAAAGGGCTGCTTGAAGCCTATTGCGGTACCCCCCACAGCCCTCCCAAAGCAAGTCGCGAGGGGGCCAGACCCACTCCCGTATTAGCCTCCTCGACAATTTAAAGTAGGACACTGGCATGTAACATAAAGTAACATAATATTGAACCTACAGTTAAAACAAGAATGGAGGATTGGCTGAAAAGGGGGACTAGCCAGGGCAGGTTTCGATGTAAATCCCCTTAGAGTTCCAGTCAGAGTACGAAAAAGGGGGCTAGTGTCGGCCCTCATCACAGCGAGGGGAGAACTAGTTTAAACTGAACAGTCTCCGTGGAATATGAGGTGGGGTATAAGGCGGTGGATGGTGTTGTGTGATGTATGTATTATACGATACCCACAGTGCTTCAGCGATGGCCTCTAGCTCCGACTTCTTGCCACTCTGTCTGTAGTTGTTGAAGCTCGGTAGGGTGCAGAGAGATATCTGGAAGTCGGGGGGGTGGTTGTAGGCCGAGGTTCCTAAAGAAACGTTGGGGATCCCCTCCCGGCATCAGGATATGTGAGCGGTCTCCCCGGAACACCATAAGCTTGAAGGGGAATCCCCAGGCATATTTCAGACCTGCGTCTCGTAGGGCTGCTGTGATAGGCCTCCACTCCCGTCGTCGTTGAAGTGTCGACGGTGCCAGATCTTGGTACAAGGATAATGTGGCCCCTGCGTACCGTAGCGGTGCATCCCGGCTTTTCCCCATCAGCGCTTCCTTCGTGCTATAGTATAGGAAGCGGACGATTACGTCCCGCGGGGTGTTGGTGTCGATCTTCTGAGGTCTCAGGGCTCTATGTGCCCTTTCCATGTGCCACTGTTCCTCCGATAAGGCGGGCAGGAGAGGCTTTAGAGCGGAGAGTAGTATCCCCTTCAAATCTTCGTCTTTCTCCTCTGGGAGGCCCCGAATGCGGAGGTTATTTCTCCGTGACCGGTTGGCCATATCTTCCAATGTTAGGTCGGTTTCCACCAGATGTGAGGTCATACGATTTACTCGGTCTATAAGCGAGTTGTGGGCTAGCGTAGTGGTTTCCATGCGCTCTTCCAAGATGGCCGTGCGTTTTCCCAGGGCCCCTATCTCTGCTTGGAGAATTGCCGTTGAGTTGGCTATTTCTCCTGCCAAGAAGGCCTTGACTTCAGCGAGTTTGGCCAAAACGGTATCTTGGTCGTTGACTGGGGCTTCCCTGGCCGCCCTCGGTGAGATTTGTGGGGAGCTCCCGTCGCCATCTTGGCTTCCTGCACGGCCTTGTTTGTGCATGGGGAAATGGTCTAGGACGGAGCTGGAGGTCCCAATTTCGGCCGTTTTTTTCCCCTGCTTCTTGGGGGTCTCTTCTCCATGTCGGGGGTTCCCGTGAGGGGTGATTTATCGATTTTTGAGGTCGCTATTGAATGCTTTAGGCACAGTTGCGGCGGAGCTCTACCGAAACACGTCCAGTCTCATTGACGGCTCGGCCACGCCCCAATCATTCGTTAATTCTTATAATAATTATTAATGATTTATAAAATTGATAGCCTTATGTGTAATAACCATATTTACGGGTGCCACAACCAAATTAGGAAGCTGTATTTTGTTAATAAGGAAGGGGGAAAAAAAAGGTGCGCTGTGTCTTTAAGACCACAATAAAAAGTGAAAACATAAACACTTATTTGTGCAAAAAATGCAATATTTTTATACAGTGCAGAATACCCTTTGTACAACACTCTCTCAGTGTTAGTGATAAAATTTATAAAAGAGGTGTAAAGTGCAGTAAAAAAAAAAAAAGAACAGTATTACGAAGCTGACTGCCCTTTGTCTGGGAGAAGAGGCTGGGGAGGCCTCTAGCGCCTCTCTTAAAGTCCTGAACTTCCCTCCTGGACCGGTGGGGTTTATCACGATCCCTGCTGTGGTACTACTTACCTCACTGCTAACGCATAATACATCCTACCAATCCTACAACAGTGTCGTCACCAACATGGCCACAGAGCCACAACCTTCACTGAGCCCGGAGACTCGGTAGTGGATAGAGTCCGTTGAAGCTAAATTCGATGAGATATGCCCTATCCTGAAAACCCCACGATTGAATCAGGAGGTCATACCAATGCCCTGTTCCTCCTCTGGGCCAGAGGCCCATGTAGATCAGTATCCCCCTTATAGTCCAGATTCCCAGGGGGAAGTCCACACTCTGGAACCTCCGCAGACATGCAATCCCACCGGTGGAGGTGAGAGGATTCCTAGACGTGCTGCACTGTCTCCCATACAAGCCCTAGCTGGAGGCAGGGTGAGCTCTATACTGATTGTTTCTGTGGTTTCTGTGGGACCACTCCCGCGTAGCCTAGAGAAGGAGAGGAGTGAAGAATTCTCTGATATGGCATTACTACACCAACCATGGACGATTTGTGGCATTGGCTGAACGAGTAATCCCGAACTCTTGCCAATTCATGCCCTTATCTTTACCCACGGCAATGTTTTCGTTTATTTTTCTGTTGATATTGCCCAGTGTCTCTATAGTATAGCATTTTTCTATCTGTTTCTTATAACTAAAATTGAGTTGTTTTATTGAGTGCCATGACAATGATTCTTTTGTAATGTATACATAAGCTTGTTCCTGCTGTTGTGGCATCACAAGCATATTTGTAACTCCAAGCTATAAAAAAATAGTTAAAAAGAATACAAACATATATTCCTAACACAGTGTTATTTTCTTTATTAAGATTCAGAGCCTCCCAAATCTAACAAAAAATTTAATAAATCCTTTTCTCCAACGTTAAGTATGAGTCTCTGTAGCCACTTAATATGCCTCCGCAACATCACACAGCCGCTTCTAAATGTCCAGTGCAACCTCTATAAGGATCATTGGAAACAAAAAGCACAAATGTGACAGTGCTGCTCTACTGCTGGAGGTTAAGTTTGGGAAAAGAGTTTGTTAGCTGGAGCACCTCTAGACATCCACTAGAGGCATTTTTAACCTAAAATTAAATTGATTATGTGGTCTGGACTCCTTTTGCGATCCTTTTAATGGCAAGAAAAGTCTCTACTGTCCATTCTTCTGTTTGCAATTCTTGTAAGTAGCTGGAAAGACTGGATATATTTAAGATAATATAGTTAAATTTTTAAAGAGTCTGTAACGTTCCTCTATTATATGACTCAAATCCTATAAAACAGGATATGCAAGTGTAGGTTATAAAAGCAGTGGCATTACAAAACAGGTTTTCTGCAAGTAATTTTGACATTCTTTTTTACAAAAAATAATTATACTTTTATTTTGTGCATTTTTAGTAATATCTAAAGATATCTTGGGTTAAAAAGGGCTAAGGGAATACATTTGATTTATTTTTCTTACAAATGTATTTAACAGACGATCCACTTTAGCTAATGGATTTAATATTATATGTTCTGATAATTAGGCTGCACTGTGTAACACTCAAAGGTTGACTCATACAGTATAATAAAATTGACAGCAGGTTGTGTTGTGCATTTTTTTTTGTCACTTGAAACATTATTATTGCTGAAATCACAAAGAATACTAATTATAGGAAGGACACAGAGTGAGCTGTAGAGAATTTACATTTCAAATGTGTTTTTAAAAGTTCAACTTATCTGACTTTATTGTTATTTCTTTAGACGAGGAACATAGTTTCACACCAACTAAAAAAGTTTAAAAATTCCCAAAATTTTCCTCTGGCTCGATTGTTTGAAACTTAAGAGAGTGAGGTACTAACGGGTTTATTATTTAACGTCACATTAGGAGAAAGCAGTGAGCCAGTTTAATGTTGTTTTTTAATAATAATAATAATAATAATAATAATAATATTATTATTTTTTTTTTTTGAAAATTCGTTTATTTATCTGTAGGTTCTACATTTGTAAAGTGGTAAGACTCGCAGGTCTAGACACGTGTATAATAAAAGCATAACATGAGTAAGGAAATCTGGTGATTCACGAGAGAAAGAAAAAAAAAAGAAAAAAAAAAAAAGAATACGTCTTGTATGCCCATGATCTGCTAGTTTACGGAATGAGTGGACACACAGGTCTGCATTAACTTTCCGAAAAGTGGGTCTAGTTACTCTCACTCCACAAAAGGGGACATACCCGCTCAATCCTTTTATAACATTGAAAAACTCCAGGTATCAATCAAAACGGGAACTTTACATAACATGTAACTAATATTCAGTACTCGGGGCTATAGTTTCCCCATGATTGTTACCTATGGCAAAGCTCATGTGGCGTTCGGGAGTCCCTGCGCCCAATTGTGATGCCCGATTCCCTGTGTCAGGTCCCTGTGTGGTAATTGTCATAGTTCTATCTAGCATGAATGTTACTCCTGTACGTGAGAAGGACGAGTTATGTGTCTATCTGGCTGCCAGATGTTCATATGTATGTTATATTCTCGTCTACGCGCCGGGTATCTAAACCACAGTGCATCCTAGGTCTCCGCGTCTTGTTTAAATCTTCATGTGTTTGTTAGTGTACCTCTATAAATGTACGTTTGTTCATCACTATTACCCTTCTGGTATATTGTGTGATTTGTCTGTCTCGTATTCAGTCTATCCGGCCCCGATCCCAGTCTCCCCGGGCCCCAGTGTGCAAATAAAGGGGGGTAAGGAAGAGGATAGAAACAAGAGTAGAGGCGATCAAGCCACTTGGGGTGTGGTCCCTCCTGCAAGGCCCACCCCAGCCTGCGCCCCCTGCCGTGGGCCTCCGCACATCTCCATCTCTACGATAACGGGAGATGTATAAGAACCACGGCGTCCACATCTCCGCGTGCTTGGTTCCTCGTCCCGTCACAGTAGCATGTTCTTCTTCTGCTCCCTGGATCTCTTCTACTCTCCAGATCCACTCTTTTTTGGTAGGAATTTCACATTTTTTCCAGTGGGCTGGGATGTTGGCCTTGGCGGCATTAAGCAGGTGTCGTAATATTGATTTCTTGTATGATCCTTTGGACTGTGTCGAGATGTGTAGCAATGCCAATTCCGCATTCCATTCCGGTATGTCTCCCGGGATGAGCACCACTGTTTCCTTAATCATTTCCCAGTATGGGATGATAGCTCTGCACTCCCACCAGATGTGTAGCACTGTGCTGCATGTTTCCTGGCACCTCCAGCACACCAGGGGAATTGAAGGGAATATGTGGTGCAGAAAAATAGGTGTTCTATACCATAAGGAGATCAGTTTGTAATTCATTTCCTGGTAATATGAGCTCATAGAACTCTTATGCTGCCAGAGCAACGCCGTATCCCATTGCTGTGTTGTGAGTGATATTCCAAGTTGTTCTTCCCATTGCCGTTTGAACGTTGTAGCCGTAGGCATGTCTCCGATTAGTAGATGTTGATATAGTGCCGAGATTGCATGTTCTATTGTGGTGCCTTGGTTGCAGAGGCCTTCAAACCACGTGAGGTCCCTGTGCAATCGATCTTTGTGCGGATGGGAATTGTAAAAATGTTTCAATTGTAGGTATCTAAATTGGAGGAGAGGGGTCCGCGGTCTGTCGCCTAACATCGAAGGGAGGGCCCGCAGTCTCCCGTCCTCGAGGGCCTTATGTATGGGTATTAACGACTCAGTGTCTTGGATGGGCAATGCTCCAGGAGGAAGTCCCCCCCCATGGCTGGGTTATGAGTGATCGGTAACATTGGGCTGGGCATGGGGGATACGTGGTCTTGTGTTCTCAGTGTTTTCCAACAATGTGGGGTCTGTAGGATTAGTTCTTCTTCAGCAAGATGAGTAGGCGATCTACCTGGGCTTCCCCAGATCTTCGCCTCCATCGTTGGCCCGATAAGACCCCTGTCGAGCTCCACCCATTGTTTGGTCTTCTGTGCTAAGTGCCAATCCAGTATTTCCTGAAATCTGGTAATGCTAGCCCTCTGTAAATTCTAGGTCGGCAGATGATGTCGTGTCGAATCCTGGATCGTCCTCCTCGCCAGATGAATTTGATCACTGCCGTTTTCAGAGTGGAAAAGAAAGTCGACGGTATTGCGAGAGGTATAGTCTGCATGAGGTATAGGATCCTCGGGAGGATATTCATTTTGATCACCGCAATCCTCCCGTGCCATGTTATGTGTGGATAAGACACATAGTAAGGGCGTAAAATTATGTTGATATATGTCCCCCGGGGTCGTGGTCACCCAGATGCCCAGGTATTTCATCTTGTCGCGGCACCAGTGGAACGCGAATTCCGATTCCAAAGACCGGTACTCATCTGTGGGGAGTGTTAAATTCAGTACCTCACATTTTGAGATGTTAAGCTTAAATCCAGATATCTGGCCGAATCTATCAAATTCGGAGAGGAGACACGGTATTGTGATCCTGTGGTTGAGGACAAAGAAAAGGAGATCATCTGCGTACGCAGCAACTTTATGTTGTACTCCCTGCCAGTCATAGCCCTGTATGTCCGGATTTTGGCGGGTTGCCTGTAGCAGTGGTTCCAAGGTCAGCACAAACAGCAAAAGTGAAAGTGGGCATCCCTGTCGGGTCCCATTGTTTATCGCGAAGTCCACGGTCGTGGCCCCATTAATCCTCACGGATGCACGTGGTTTGCTATAAATGGCAGATATCCATGTAAGGAGTCTCTGACCGCAGCCTAGCCGTCTCAGTGTTGCCAGCATATATGTCCAGTTGACCCGGTCAAATGGTTTTTCCGCATCTGTGGATAGCAGGAGCAACCGGGTCCACAATTTCCTCGCATGGTGTTGGATAGAGAAAAGTCGTAGGGTGCTGTCCCTAGCTTCCCAACCTGGGATGAATCCCGTCTGGTCTGAGTGTATCAAGTCGGGGAGGAGATGTTTAATTCTGGTTGCTAGAACTTTCGTGAACAGTTTGGCGTCAACATTTAGTAGTGAGATCGGTCGGTAGCTGCTGCAATGGAGTGGATCCTTCCCTGGTTTAAGTAAAACTGTGATGGTGGCTGCTAGGGATTCCCTACCCAGGTTTCCCCCCTCACCTACCGCGTTGAGTGCCTTGGTGAGCCAAGGTAGCAATACCCCGGAGAAGTTTTTATAATACCCCGTGGAAAAACCATCCGGGCCAGGAGCCTTGCCAGTTTTGGATGACTTAAGGGCTGCGGCTAACTCCTCCACAGTGATCGGTGTGTCCAACAGTGTTGCCGAGTCCTGATTAATCGTGTTTGTGACCATGTTGGAGAGGAAGTCCTGTATTTTTTCGTGTTCTCTCGCGGCCTCGGAAACCCCTTTAGGCGTGTACAAATTATAGAGGTGCTCGTAAAAGAACCTGAATTCCCCTGCGATTTTCTGCGGGAAGGGGGAGACCTCCCCCAAGGCTAGACGAATCCTGCGTATTTGTCTATGGGGCAAGGGGCCTTTCAGTAGTCTCGCCAGGTATTTACCTCCTTTATTGGCGTGTATGTAGTAAAAGCCTTTCGTGAGTTGTACGGATCGGAGATGCCTTTTCAAGATAAGGTCTTTAAGTTTTCTTCTGTGTTCCATTAATTCTCCGTAAACTGAGTTTAGCTGAGAGCGTTTGTGTTGGCGTTCTAGGGTCGATATTGATTGATATAAATCGACCATTTCGTGCATGAATGCCTTCCGTTTCCGTATCACACTCTTGTGGGCTTCCCATATGGATATTGAGGAGGTCTCCGGGGAGTAATTTTCCCTAAAGTATTGTTCTAATGCTTGTTGAGTTTGTTCCTTGGTGTCCAGGTCTAACAGTAGAGTTTCATTGAGTCGCCAAGTCCATGCCGTCGGTCTGTACAGGGGTGAATCCAATTCTATCTCGACCGATCCATGGTCCAACCAAGTGCCTGTCTCGATCTTAGCTCCGCGTAGGTGGGAGAGACCCTCCTGTGCAATGAGGATATAGTCTATACGGGAATATCGATTGTGAAGGGCAGAATAGTAGGTGAAGTCTTTCACCGTGGGGTGAAGCGTTCTCCAACAGTCCACTAGTCTCAAGGCTTCCATCGACTGTCGGATAGATCTAATGTTATCTTGCGAAAGACAACTGTGACCCGTGGAGGAGTCCAGCGTTGGGTCAAGCGGGGTGTTAAAGTCACCTCCTATCAATAGTATCCCATCCGTGAAGTCTTCTAGTTGTTGTAAAGCATTCCGGAGGAATGGGGCTTGCCTTTTATTAGGCACATAGATGGTCGCTATTGTGTATATCTTATCTGCTATGGTGCCTTTAAGGAAGAGATATCTTCCCCGTGAGTCCTGTGTACGTTCTAGTTCTTTAAATTCCAGCTCAGCAGCTAATAATATGGCTACTCCAGATTTATGAGCTATTGGGTGGTTGCAGAAGTAATTATTAAGGTAATGTCTATTCCGTAGTCTAGGGGGGGATCCTTCCTTGAAATGCGTCTCCTGGAGCATAGCTATCGCTACATGTTTTTTCTTTAATTCCCGTAGCAAGTGTGTCCTACGTTCAGGGATGTTGAGTCCTCTGCAATTCTGTGTGATAATCTTGAAGGGTGCGTTTTGGTAGGCCATGTTCTCTATATGTATTGGGTACCGTTCCAAATGTATGCTGATCCGGGGAACCCCCCGAAGCTCCGCCACCCCCGGGAGGGCCACGCGTCTGAGGCACAGACCGAGTCGGGGCGCGGAGGTATTGTGTGCCTACTCCATGTTGGGCATCAACCAGGGTATAAAATCAGGGGTGGATAATAATAATATTAATAATAATATTTTTCATCATATTATTATTATTATTTTATTATTTATATAGCGCTAGCAAATTCCATAGTGATAATCTTTTACTCTGAATCTGAGTAGGATCCACCCACCGCAGGCATGAAAAAACATCCTCATGCTTTGTCCAGCTTTGTTTCATAGTGCCAGACTCTGTGAGAAGCCAGGAAGAGCAAAAAAAGCCTGGAAGACAAAAAAAGGCAATGTTTTAATTTCAGAGTTAAGGGGACAGGGATCTTGCGCCCAGATCACCATAATGATATGACATGGTCTGAATGCCTATAGTCAGGGGTGGACTGAGGCCGAGGTAGGGGGCCTGCCACCCGGCCACTTTGTGTCTGTGGCACAGTCACAAACAACAAAATTTGCGCCGACCGCTTGAGTCCAATGCGTGCTAACCGTGCCACCCTCGGGCCCAGCACTGCTTACCAGAAGTGGAGCTAGAGTCTGGGGGAGCAAAAGGAGTATTTCGGCCCTGTACTCATGGGTGCACAACGTCAACGGCACGCATGCTCATCGACGTGCGCCACCTGCACGGGCCACCCGCTACTGGAGAGTAAATGTTTCAATTATCAGGGGCCCGGTCAGGCACTGCGGACCCTTATCAGTGTGACCGGGCCCTTGCACTGTGTAATGCTGTGATGCAGGGAAATTCCTCCTCTTTGCTTACCAACAAGCTGAGAGAGGAGGGAGATTAACAGGCAGGACCTGAGGAGAGAGCCAGACTCCCATCACACTCAGCCAGATGCAACTTCACACCAGGGAAGCCACCCTCCTGCACCTAAAATGTATGGAAGCAGGGGGGTGGCTAAAATATGTAATGTGATCTGTGTGTGCATTTTATCTGTATGTGTTAGTGTGTCTGTGTATCTGTATGCGTGTTAGTCTGTGTGTGTCTGTGTATGTGTGTTAGTGTCTGTCTATCTGTGTGTGTGTTAGAGTGTGTCTGTAAATCTGTATGTCAACGTGTGTGTCTGTGTATCTGTATATGTGTTGGTGTGTGTATGTGTATCTGTATGTGTGTCTGTGTATCTGCGAGTCTGCACCTGTGTATCTGTATGTGTCAATCTGTGTGTGTATGTATATATATATATATATATATATATATATATATATATATATATATATATATATATATATATATATATATAGTATGAATACATCTCAGCATTCAATCTTCAACACTTCACACACAAACACCCCTGCATTCAATATCACCACTAAATACAGACACACCCCTACATTCAAAGTAAACACTACACACGAATACACCCCTACATTCAAAGTAAACACTACACACGAATATACCCCTAAATTCAAAGTAAACACTATACACAAATACACCCCTACATTCAAAGTAAACACTACACACGAATACACCCCTAAATTCAAAGTAAATACTACACACGAATACACCCCTACATTCAAAGTAAACACTACACACGAATACATCCCTACATTCAAAGTAAACACTACACACGAATACACCCCTACATTCAAAGTAAACACTACACACGAATACACCCCTACATTCAAAGTAAACACTACACACGAATACACCCCTACATTCAAAGTAAACACTACACACGAATACATCCCTACATTCAAAGTAAACACTACACACGAATACACCCCTACATTCAAAGTAAACACTACACACGAATACATCCCTACATTCAAAGTAAACACTACACACGAACACACACCTACATTCAAAGTAAACACTACACACGAATACATCCCTATATTCATTCAAAGTAAACTCTACACACGAATACACCCCTACATTCAAAGTAAACTCTACACACGAATACACCCCTACATTCAAAGTAAACACTACACACGAATACACCCCTACATTCAAAGTAAACACTACACACGAATACACCCCTACATTCAAAGTAAACACTACACACGAAAACACCCCTACATTCACATACACGCACTCTATTCAAAACTTACAATCAGTTATGAGGGCCTCATGGCAGGAGGCCAAACGCTAGGGTTTGTGTTGGTGGAAGATTTTTTCTTAACTGCTACTGTTACGCAGATTCAGCCATTGACCTAAAAGAAAGCTTGTTGGTAGTCAAACCATGTTGGAACAGTATAATTTCTTTCTTGGGCTCCATCAGACTCTGCTCCCCACCTTTTCTCTTCTGCTCTGGAGTGCTTGAAGTTCTTGCTAGAAGCTTTTGTTAGCTCTCCTGAACTAATTGGGTTTAAAATGCCATACATGTAAATATCATCCTTCATGTCTAGGGCACCAAATTTGTAATAAGAAAGAAGAATGCTCATTAAAAACACACACACAAAAAAAACAATTGTGCAAAAGACAAAAGAATTTGGAAGGGATATATTTTTGGACTTACTGGATCTTTATAAAACTCACAGCCATACTTTGCATCAGTCCAGTTAAGAAGCTTGTTCGCAAGAGGATAAAGGTGTGAGAAAATACACTCAAATCCAAACTTGCAGATCGTATAGGGCACAGGCTGGAAAGAAAAATACACTAAATGGAAGGTTGGTGCCAGGGGGCATGAAACTCATTAACAACTTGAATTAAATTGTCAGGTTCTTACCTGATGGGGAGTCCGGCTCGCAGAGTTATACGCTCACCCTTGCAAAGTAGACACAGACCAGGGTGACCAGGTAAGACGCCACCTGGCCTGTGAGTCTGTGCACGGGGGCTTTCCAGGAAAAGTGCTCCAAGACTCAGTACAGCAGGGATTAGCAGAAGCGTGGTCAAGGGAAGCCAAAATCAGGGAAGCCAGAGGTCAGAGTAGTCCAGGAGGAAAGCCAAGGTCAGAAGCCGGAATTAGACAAGAATCACTGGAACGCAGGTACGGAGTAACAGGAACCAAACAAGGGAACCAGAGTCAATGAACTGACACTGCCCTCAGGGAGAGGCAGTGTCTTATACCTGGCTAATTGGTGATCAGCCACAGGTGTGCTGAGATCGTTGGAGCAGCCACAGAATAACGTCCAGCCCCCAGTGCTGGGTACAAGGCAATATAGACTTCTGGCTATCTCTTGAGCTGATATGGTGGCTCAGAGGCAAAATAGCAGCCCCAGGACTGCAAAGTACCCTGGTTCAAGTCCGTCACCGGGCACTTCTGGGGCGACCTCGTCTGGCCGTCGGGATGTCGCGGTGAGAATCGTGACAGTACCCTCCCTTCAAGAACGCTCTCCGGGCGTGAACAGGTTCTTCCCGGAAATAGTACTCCTCATCTTCGGTCTCAGGATCACTAAGATAGTCTTTGTAATCAAAGTCTACAGACTGGGACTTTATGGTACCAGTTTCGGGTGCTAATGGGAAGAGGTCAAGGTTATTCATGGATTTGGTGCAGGCGGTAAGTACCTTGATCCCAGGAGTCAGTTTCTCTGAGCTTTTTTTCTTAGGTGAGTCACCAGGAGCAGAGCTCACGGCTTTCAAAGCCCTTTCAAACGTTTCCAGATCTGTTCTGTGGACCTTGTTACCATAGGTGCAATCCACAGGTAGTTCTCCTTTGGGCAGGCAGGAAGTGGTGATGGTACCAGTTTTAACAGGAGAGTCTTCTGGAGGTAGTGAATTCTCATGATCACCGATTATGTGTTCTTGAGAGACACTAGCATCAGTAGCCATCGTAGTCTGGGTACTCTTCTGCGTCACGGAACGTGGAAACTTCTGACAGTATCCTTGACATTTTTCTGGCTGTGTTGCCGGGATAACAGGATGAAGGTGAGTAGTACCTACTTGAAGAGGCTTAGGCCGAGTTGGGCGAATAGGGCAGTGGGAGATAAAGTGCCCTCCTTCTCCACAATAGAAACAGAGACAACAAGCCCTCCTTCGTTCTCTTTCACTAGATGGCAGTCTTGTTCTTGTGCGGATGAAGCCAATCTCCATGGGTTCCTCCTTGTCCTCTAGAGTGCCAAGTTCCACATGGGTAACATTATGATGACAAGGCAGGTCCTTGGAGGTAGGTTTAGACTGTAGCGAGATGGGATTCTTGTATTCATAAAATAATTCCTCTTCTCTAGGCAACCGGGTTCTGCGAGAACCTGAAGTAGGCTTGGGAGTTGCTTTCCTTGATGCAAAGCACTGAGAGTCCATTGCGGACATGAACAACTCCCAGGAGTCCAAGACAGTACTTCTCTCCTGCAGCTTCTGGTGTGCCCACGCCTTAATCCGCCCAGTACACAGGTTAATAGCGGAGCGGACTCTGATAAGGTCGGTGGCGTAGGTTCTAGGTTTCAGGGCAAACAGTAGCTCACAATCCTTCTTGAACATCGGGAAAGCAGAACGGGAACCGTCAAACCTGTCAGGCATAATGACATAGGGTTCCGGGTATGTATGTTCCGGGATTGGATGTACTGCTCCTTTAAATGCCAATGAACATCTCTGCAAATCCATAACATTCTGGGACAGGTTGGAGACTTGTTCAGCCAGGGAGGTGAGTAATTTGTATAACTCTGCAGACTCCATATGGTCAGTTCATTATGTCAGGTTCTTACCTGATGGGGAGTCCGGCTCGCAGAGTTATACGCTCACCCTTGCAAAGTAGACACAGACCAGGGTGACCAGGTAAGACGCCACCTGGCCTGTGAGTCTGTGCACGGGGGCTTTCCAGGAAAAGTGCTCCAAGACTCAGTACAGCAGGGATTAGCAGAAGCGTGGTCAAGGGAAGCCAAAATCAGGGAAGCCAGAGGTCAGAGTAGTCCAGGAGGAAAGCCAAGGTCAGAAGCCGGAATTAGACAAGAATCACTGGAACGCAGGTACGGAGTAACAGGAACCAAACAAGGGAACCAGAGTCAATGAACTGACACTGCCCTCAGGGAGAGGCAGTGTCTTATACCTGGCTAATTGGTGATCAGCCACAGGTGTGCTGAGATCGTTGGAGCAGCCACAGAATAACGTCCAGCCCCCAGTGCTGGGTACAAGGCAATATAGACTTCTGGCTATCTCTTGAGCTGATATGGTGGCTCAGAGGCAAAATAGCAGCCCCAGGACTGCTAAGTACCCTGGTTCAAGTCCGTCACCGGGCACTTCTGGGGCGACCTCGTCTGGCCGTCGGGATGTCGCGGTGAGAATCGTGACATAAATGAAGCTGTTACAGTGCCCACAGTGTCACTGTAACAAAATTAAAAATGGGAGTCATGAAATAAAATATTCACCGCTTCCCCAACCCCCCCACCCCATCCCCCAGCGTTAACACACATGAACTAATAAGATATGAACGTAGTAACTTAGACCGTAAGAATGTCGGAGGCTACATAACAAGTATCTGAAATAGAGTGGAGAATGGATTTTTTTATATATTGATATATTGATATATTGTATTCAGATAAATCAAAGTGACACTATAGTCACCAGAACAACTACAGCTTATTGAATTTGTTCTGGTAAATAGAATCATTACATTTAGGCTTTTTGCTGTAAACACTGTCTTTTCAGAGAACAAGACACACAGATACACACACAAATATTCACACAGTCACATCTACATATCTTGACACACGCACAGTCCATGGTTTATATTTGCAGTCACCATTCTGTTAGCTTACCTTTTTCTGCAGGAGGGTGACTTCATTTAGTGCTGCTAACTGCTGGTGTGCGAGGTCGTCAACAGTTCACTCGCCATTGCTGCCTTTCTCCATCCAGTGCAACGCTCCCTACGTCTGGAAAGAAGTGAAAAGCTGCTGGCGCCTGACTGATATGGCTGCAGTGCCTGACTGGGCCCCTGTTCAGCAATATCCATTGGGTGGCTCTAATTGCCATGGGCCACCCAATAGGAAAATCGCAGCGGAACTACAGTGTGGCGAACCATATACTATTTTACCCTGTAATTATCCCTGAACGAGTTATACCCCTAGTGCTGTGCCCCCTCCATGCTGAGCACCCGAGAGCAGCTCTACCCTGGCAGGCATTCGGTTTCCGTAGAGCCGTGAGGGACCTAGTACCAAAATGAGTGGAAGTCTGGCTTGGCCGCATTCCTGTCCGATGCCCGGTCAACTTACCCCTATGTTATTTGAAGGGGTACTATGGCCTAAAGGGCCCATCGCTCCCTAAGAGCCAGTGGGAACCCAGTTTTGTTTGTCTGCAGAAGCTCCCGATAATTGACCGGCTGAACGGACATTTGCTACAGAACTTATTTTGGCATAAGCTTTGTTAGAGGGCCAGTCGAATCTTTACCCTGGTGGCGATTCTCCTGTTCTTCATGGATCTAGGTGCTATTTTGCCAATTTGGGGGCTCGGATCATAGCTCTCCGGGGATATATGATGTGTTCGGGGTTCTTCTGCTTATTTTCATGTTTTTTGTGATATTTTAGCTTAAGATAGGGCTTAAGCGAGGGCTTAAGTGAGGGCTTAAGTGAGGGCTAACTGAATTATTTCCCAGACACAGAGGCACCAGGGTGGGCTTACTCTGAGTTGAATGGGGACCCCAATCCAGGTGCTCCATGTATAAAAGACTGTTCTTTTCTAATAAAACCCAGTTGTACTCCCAGAACTATGTGTCGTCTAGTTACTGGGGGAAAAGGCAATAATTACTGACAAGAGGAGAATTCAGTAGAGATACCCAGTAAGGGTAGTTCACCAGTACCCAGCTCCTCTACACCTAGGGTTCTGCAGAACACACATTGGGAAACACTGGTCTGGAGTTTTACAAATGAAATGGAACAACAAAAATTAGTTACAACTGATATGTAGGTTGTGTTAGATTAGAAAATGCTATGGCAGTAAAAAGGTTAAACGAAACACCTGTGTCTACCTCAGAATGGAGAAATGTGAATGTCACTAACCATATAGCCTTATGGGTGCATATATAAACTCATCAGCAGCATTACCTAACCCTCTCCCCATGTCTGCGTGCTGTGATATTGTACATTACTGGTTTGAAGTACAATATTGACGTAACACACAGAATTACGAATTTTATTAAAGGACACGGAGGCTCTTATTAGGCTTTCCTCTTTCTTTATTCCTCAGCAGCAAAGAAAGCTAAGGTGTTTATTTGTAGAAAAAAAGGAAAAGAAACATGTATAACTACCCTCACAGGGTTAACATTACATCATTATCTCCTATCCAATAGGAGCAGTCCTTCTCTGATATCCTTTCCTGTAACCTCCTCCTCTCCCTCTTTCTTTGCTGCTGCCTCAGCTAAGTAACACTTTGTTTTTTCTCTTAACTGTCATTTGTACTTATATATGTGTGTATGACTTTATTTTAAATTATGCCTGTTTTGTGACCTGACTTAAACTCAGCAGAACGCATTGTGCGTTTGGAGTACACCCCCCCTTCAAGCTAACCCTCCGTGGGGGGGCCCCTTTCCCACATTGTCCCGCCGGTACCCCGCCCCCCCCGCGGGGATACCGGCTCCACACTTGCCGCTGGGTAGTTTATTACCCCCCTCATCGGTCACGCGGCGCAGGGAACCCTCGAGGACCGGACCGGCTCTCTCTCCCGGCGGAGGGTTCCCCCGCCGCGGCCTCTCGTTCGTGAGCGCCGCGCGCGCATGCGCGGCCCGTACTGGCGCCCATCTTAAAGGGGCGGCACTAGAAAAATTTTTGCCGCTCTTTTTTCTCCCTCAGCTCGTTCAGCCCACTGCAGGGCGCGAGCTGATTGGTTTGTTTGCTGTACTGTTAGCTTGCCAGTGATCCCAGGAGCCATTCCTGAGGGAACACTCGGTAAGCTAACAGTACATTCTGTGCTTGTTGTCCTGCTGCCTTGTCTCTTGCCTGTTTTAGTAGCTCATTACTGACACATCAGGTAGCCATATACATAATCCTGTCTTTTAAACCCATGATGCAGACCCCTGAGGCTTTTTCTGCCCCTGGCACCAGTGATAAAGGTGATACTAAGGCCCAGCACGGGCCCTCCGTGGCTGAACCCATATCCCTGCATAGGGACATGGTGGCCCCTCTGGAGCAATTGGACTCTGAGGAGTTCCACTCGCTCCTGGACGCCACCATGTCAAAATCAGTTACCCAAGCTATCTTTACCGCCATGGGGGTTATGTCGGATAACTTGTCACACTCTATTTCGAGTGCCATTAAGGCGTCTAACCCCAGCATGACTCAAGCCAGGGCCGCAGAGGGGGAACCTTTAAGCAGAGAGGGCCGTAAGGCCATGAGTAAAACCCACAATGTGGGAACACATGCCTCCAAAACTAGACTGACGGACAGGGTACGTCCTGTCGCACCTGAGGTCGTGGGGCCCCCACGAAAACGAGCCACCCGCCGGGCAAAAGCGGCGCGGACATGGAAGAGGGCAAAAGCCCTGTCAGATTCTTCCGACACTGATTCGGATAGTGAGGAGGTTTTGAACGGGTCGGACCAAGCCGACTCAGAGGAATGGGAGTTTTCCTCCCCGGACCAGAGTCCGACACGCACTCCAGCCAACCCCGTGCATGACACGGCGGATGAAACCACTATTCTGGACCCTCAGGGCGAACCTCTGTTCGACCCAGACACCTTACAAAACCCGAGATCGGCGGAGTGGTATCCAACCGATCATGTAGCACGATACATAGCGGCCAGAATCCGCAAACCTTTGGATAAGGCCACCAGGCAGAAACTACGGGCTGAATGCCCACGCCCGACTGTGCCTGACATGGCCTGTGCTACACCTGATATCGACCCCAAAATAGCACAGTTCTTGGGTAAGTCTGGCTGGAAGGCGAAGAAGGGACTTGATTACTCCCTACGCCACTGCCAAGATAAAGTGCTGGATACATTGGGCCCTAGTGCCAAGATTTTTGAATTGGTCGAAGCGGCCTTAAATGAGGGAACGCCTCTTGATTTACTAGCCATTAGAGGCTGGGCCCAACGGTCGATCTGCCTCATCGGCAACGCTAACGCTGCACTGGCCACAGAAAGGCGCAAAACTATTTTAATGAAAATCGAGCCCAAGCTAATTAACATGGCTCTCACCGAACCGGGACCGCAAGCCAAGGGTCTCCTGTTCGGTGACAACTTTGTCAAAGAATTGGGAACGTATGTGAGCACCTTTACGGCCCTAGACAAGGCACAGACAAATATAAAAAGAGTGTTCTCTCCCAGAGTTTTTGGTGGGGCCGGCAGACACCGGGGCCGTCTGCCCGGCCGTTCTCCCCGCGGTTCCTACCGGGGATACAGAGGTCCCGCCACGGCTAGATTCCAGCCGCCAGAGAGCCGTACGCCCTCACCCTTCTTCCCGGTCAGGGCCAGAGCATGGCAACCTCGAGGACCCAGAGGCAACTCGTACAGCCGTCGACCTTATGGTAAGTGTATTACCTCCCCCCCTCCCGGGTGTACCGACTGTGGGGGGCAGACTGTTACACTTTGTAGAGTCCTGGCAACAGCTGACTGCGGACGTATGGGTCCTCAACACCATCAGGGGTTACCACATAGAGTTTGTGCGGACCCCGGTCCAAACACACAGACCACACCGCATAGTTTTCTCCACGCAAGACAAGGGCTTGGTGAGCGAGGAGATTCGCACCCTCCAAGCGAAGGGCGCCATATACCAGGTCCCTTCACCATCCCCTGGGTTCATGAGCAATCTGTTTCTGGTACCCAAGAAGGGCGGCGGAGTGCGCCCAGTCATCAACTTGCGGCCACTAAACGCATTTGTGCGGTACCACCATTTCAAAATGGAGGGTATCCACTGCCTGCGAGACCTGCTCAGGTTAGGGGACTGGATGGTGAAGCTGGACCTCCAAGATGCATATCTTACAATCCCCATTGCGGAAGAGTGCCACCACCTGCTCCAATTCCAATGGGAAGCGACAATGTGGCGATTCCGCTGCCTTCCCTTTGGTCTCTCATTGGCCCCTTGGTGCTTCACCAAGCTGCTGAAGCCTGTGGTCGCCTTTCTACGCAGCAGAGGCGTCCGGATGATCATTTATCTGGACGATATGCTGATCATGGCGCACGAAGCCCGTCAATTACAACAGCACCTGACATGGGCAGTGACACTGCTACAGAATCTAGGATTTGTCATCAACTGGGAGAAATCGGTGCTTACCCCGTCCCAGAACATGGAATTCTTGGGTTTTCACATAGATGCGACTACCGGTACGCTCAGCTTACCAACGGACAAAGTAAAACTCATCAAAAAGGAGATCCGCAGAACACTCAAGAGGCCGGTACTGACACTCCGGCAACTAGCCAGAGTAATCGGACTCCTCTCAGCCTCCATTCAGGCAATATTCCCGGGGCCACTACACTACAGGGCCCTACAGCGTCTAAAGGCCGCACAATTACGCTCAGGGCATGCGTACTCCGACTCTGTACCACTCGACTACGAAGCCAAACAGGAACTCACATGGTGGCTGCTACACATGGAGGCGTGGAACGGCAGAGCAATATTCGGGTCTGCCCCGGACTTCATCGTAGAGTCCGATGCGAGCACGCACGGTTGGGGAGCGCGCTGCGGGCCTACCTCCACCGGAGGAACCTGGTCGTGCGCAGAGAAAAAAATTACACATCAACGGTTTGGAACTCATGGCGGGATCTTTCGCACTGAAGAGCCTCCTCGGGGGCATAACCAATTGCTCCATCGTCCTACGCATGGACAACATTTCCGCAGTCCGCTACATCAACCACCTCGGTGGCACGAGATCGAAGATACTGGCGGACCTGGCCAAGGAGTTCTGGCAACACTGCCTGGAACACAACATCTCGGTCCAAGCGGAATACATCCCGGGTATGTCCAACGTGGTAGCGGATTGGCATTCCAGACACATACAAGACGCCAGCGACTGGCGGCTGGACCGCGAGGTGTTCTTACAGCTTCAAGCGCTCTGGGGCCCGATGCAAATCGATCTGTTCGCATCCCGGCTGAACTCACAACTGCCAACGTTCTTCAGTTGGAGACCAGACCCAGACGCACTAGCAGCGGACGCTTTTCTCCAACACTGGCCGAACAGCCGATTATATGCCTTCCCTCCGTTCTCCCTCATAGCTCGCACGATAGTACATCTCAGACGTACTCAAGCGACCCTGGTCCTCATAACTCCGTTTTGGACAACCCAACCGTGGTTCCCGACCCTAATGGAAATGTCCATGGACTTCCCGAGACGACTTCCGGACCCCTGGTTCCTTTTATCAGACCCAGAGGGCAACCCACATCCCCTCATGACCCAGGGGCATCTCAAATTCTTAGCGTGGCTCCTTTCAGGGGACCCTGGAGCATACCGGACGTTCCACAGGACACTGTCGAACTACTGGCGGGAGCCTGGGCACCTGGAACTAGACGCTCCTACCTCTATGCCTGGAACGGATGGGCTAGTTGGTGCATGGAACAACAAATGGATCCCGTACGTGCTCCTGTAAGTTATCTGTTGAGGTTCCTCACCAACCTACATAATCAAGGATTGGCCTACCGGACCATCAACGTCTATAGATCAGCAATCTCGGCAGGGCACCAAGGTATAGAGGGAACCCCGATGGGTCAGCAACTTCTGGTATGCCGTCTCCTGAGGGGAATTCGTTTTGCCCGCCCACCACAACCCCGATACTCGTCATTGTGGGACGTCAACTCAGTGCTGACGCTGTTAGAGTCCTGGCCTCAAAACGAAGGCACTTACGCTCAAACAACTGTCAGCGAAGCTCACCATGCTCCTCTGCCTGCTATCTTGCAAGAGGGTGTCAGACGTTAGAGCACTGGACGTTGATGCACGCTCCTTTACTCCCACAGGAGTCTCGTTCAACATCTCCAGGTGTACAAAATCGTCAATTACATCAGTCTCATACCCTTCGTTCCCACACAACGAGAAGCTCTGTCCAGTACACTGCCTACGAGAATATGAGAAACGAACCTCGGAATTCAGGAAATCAACACATCCGGAATTGTTTCTGGCCATCAGACAACCACATCAACCTGTCTCCACGGTAACCCTCGCCCGCTGGGTGAAATGGATAATGACGCTAGCTCACATAGATACCTCCGTATATGGCGCACACTCTACTAGAGGAGCCATGGCATCCAAAGCGTTCACGTTAGGTTGTAGATTAGAAGACCTCATGAGAACGGCAGACTGGTCCAGGGAATCGACGTTTAAAGAATATTACTTTCGGCAAACAGAGCACGTGTCGAGCCTGGTTATTTCACAGCTTTGAACTAGCCTAATAAGAGCCTCCGTGTCCTTTAATAAAATAACCAGATTTTACTAATTACATGACGTAAAGTCATGATTTTATAAAGGACACGGAGGCGAGTATTAGCCCACCTGGAACAGATACACAAGTTGTGTATCCCAACCCAGGTACGTACTAAGTATTTTGGTAGAAAGAGTTCCCTTTTTCCTTCTTCACGTAAGTGGTTCTTGGTAATACATAACGTGGTTGACTATGACAGATTTGGTTAAACATAACGGTTTCATAAACAGCTCAAGTTTGATACATAAGAGTAAAACGACAATAGTTGGCAAGGACACGCTTTACCACTATTTTCTTTGTTTTTACAGCGTGAACAATCCTACAACTCCTAGTATGGACGACGAGTTCAAGTTCAAGGGGATCAGTTCTGGAGGACTCCAGCGTTTATTCCCCATGGAAGAGTTCACGGTCAAGTTCAATGTTCAACTGTTTTTCTGTTTAGGTTATGTTCGACCGAGTGGATAGTTACTTGGTACAGACACGAACTTTAACTTCGGCAACATCAAGAAAGAGGAAGAGGAGGAGGTTACAGGAAAGGATATCAGAGAAGGACTGCTCCTATTGGATAGGAGATAATGATGTAATGTTAACCCTGTGAGGGTAGTTATACATGTTTCTTTTCCTTTTTTTCTACAAATAAACACCTTAGCTTTCTTTGCTGCTGAGGAATAAAGAAAGAGGAAAGCCTAATACTCGCCTCCGTGTCCTTTATCAAATCATGACTTTACGTCATGTAATTAGTAAAATCTGGTAATTCTCTGTCAGTCTCCAGAACAGACACACACTTTGACCCCGCCCACTAGTGATGTCACCTTCCTAGTTAATGCTAGAAGCTGCTAGCACTGCCTCTGTCTACACCTCTTACAGAATCCACGCTGTACACAGCCCCTCCCCTTCTTACCATATATGGAGCACACCAGAAAATCTCAAGAACTCTCCAGTACTTTAACTAGTCAATATAAAAGCGAGCTGCAGCTCTGACTGCATTCAGTACTGAGAAGCAAGACAGCACAAACTGACAAACAGACAGATTGTCTACAGCCCAACTCTGACAAGAAGCTCCAGAGAAAATCCTGAGAAGATGTTTCCTATCAGCCTCCTCCAGCCCTCTCACACTCCTCTGTGTGTCTACAGAGAGCCTGCACTCACGCTCTGGCCAGCCACACGGCTCATCTTTGGGCAGCTGGAAGATGACATGCTGAGCATGAGGAACGAGGTGGAGAGGAGAATGCAACGTGTGAACCAGGCTTATCGGCTCCTCTCTCAGGACATGGACATGACAAGGAGACTAGCACAGAGCAGGCAGACTGGGGACAAAAAGAGTGAGCAGGACTCTCTCAAAACTGACAAAGAGGGGAAGGAGCACTTTGAGCTCAGCCTGAATGTGAGTCCCTTCTCTCCTGATGAACTGACTGTGAAAAATGCAGGAAGGAGACTGATTGTGACGGGAAAACATGACCAGAAAAGGGACACTGAGAATGGGAGCTACTTTCATGAATACAGAGAGTGGAAGAGAGAAGTTGAGCTCCCAGAAGATGTGAATCCTGAGGAAGTGCTGTGTTCCCTGTCTGAAGACGGACAGCTCATTATTCAGGCTCCTCGCCTGGCACTACCAGCTGCTAAAGAGAGACCCATTGCCATCACCATGAACCGGGCACCAGTAAATGGAGAGGGGATTCCTCCTGAGCCCCAGAACAGCAGTGTGAGCGGAGATCCAGAGAATGGACTAAATGCTTCCTGACAACTTTAAAGGACTGTTTTTACATCAATTTAGCTGTTATACTGCCTCCTGAACATATTTTATACATGTGTCGCATTCATGTTGTTTTAAAACCATTCTATTATAATATTTTGTTACTTTTTAATAAATAGTTTTTTTTTCATATCTATATGTTATCTGAGAGTGTTTTGTTTAATGAACAATAACATTATACATGTTTTACAATATAAATGTTTTCCATAATAAATATACATTTCCCACTATAATAATAATATGTCACTAATAGTAAGAAATGTGAATGTGCTTAATCTCTTAGATACCAATGGACAGCAAACAAAAAAATGGCAGCACTCTACAAGAACCCTAAAATAATAAAGTAAATATGAGGGTGTAAAAGTGTAATTTGGGTAAATCACTCTTTGGAAGGAACATCATTTATGATTTATGGACTGGTTTCATTGTATTCCACATTCATTGGGACGCGTCCTGTAAAAGGTCGATAAACAATCCAGTGTAACACCTCTCCACAACTAAATGACATTTGGAATTACATTTTTATTATGGTGTCGGTAGTTAAAACCGGATGTCTGTGTTTGATAAACGGAGTTACATGAAGTATAAATTATCATTTGTTAATAAATATACTTCCACAAATGTTGAGGGCAGCTGCAAGATGAAATCATTTAAAATATATTTACTTGGAAACCTTCCCAAATCATCCACTTTGGTTATTAAAAGATTAAAAATCACAGTACACCACTGTATTAAAACACTAAAACAACATACAAGCACCCCATCAAAACTCCAACACTGTACATTACATTATAGCGCCAGTAAATGATTCAGTGCTATACAGATATACAACCTAGAAATTCTGACTTGGGCGCCTTGGAAAAATATTGAAATAGTAAGGGAGAACTGAACCAAAAAAGTTTGGAAACCAC
This sequence comes from Pelobates cultripes, assembly GCA_933207985.1. Classification (NCBI taxonomy): domain Eukaryota; kingdom Metazoa; phylum Chordata; class Amphibia; order Anura; family Pelobatidae; genus Pelobates; species Pelobates cultripes. The sequence goes on along the minus strand of OW240919.1, from coordinate 42,139,221 downwards.
TGGGCTACAATGTTCTTCAACCCAAATACATACAAAACAAAAACAACACTTACCATATTAATAGTCAATAAGTGTATAGGGATTCACAGAATACTCCTTTCTACAACATTAGAGATTTTGCCTTTTAGCAGAAAGCAGCAAGGTGAATTGTTAGTGTAGGACTCACCTAAAAGGTATATCTTAAAGGACCACTATAGTGCCAGAAAAACATACTAGTTTTCCTGGCTCTATATGGTCTCTAGGTCCCCCCCACCCTCAGGGCCCCCCTCCCGCCGGGCTCTAGGGGATGGAAGTGGTTAAATTTACCTCATTTTCCAACGCCGGGCGGGGGACTCTCCTCCTCCTCTTCTCCTCATCATCGGCGCGCGCGCATTCAGCCAGTCCATAGGAAAGCATTCTCAATGAAAATCACAGTGAGAAGCGCGGAAGCACCTATAGTGGCTGTCAATGAGACAGCCACTAGAGGCTGGATTAACCCATAGGTAAACATAGCAGTTTCTCTGAAACTGCTATGTTTATAGAAGAAAGGGTTAATCCTAGCTGGACCTGGCACCCATACCACCTCATTAAGCTGAAGTGGTCTGGGTGCCTATAGTGGTCCTTTAAGGCAGCAGATGCACTTACACATTAATGGCCATTGCAGTGGTACTAAAACTGTTATTTAAATGTACATAGGGATTTGGGGTAGTGAACAGGTAATTTTATGAGAGAGAAACTGTACTAAAAGATTAAAGACTATAATTTTTTGTTATTTTGTTTGCTATTTTGAAAACATAAACCAGGTAAATCTGCACATTCAAAAACACAGGCAGAATTGCCAGGGTCGCAACAGTCTGGACAAGGACCACTCCCTGGATGTGGCCTGCCAAGGGGAATGGCAGAGTGGCAGATGTCTTCTGTTTGCAAAACTGCAACTGAACATACCATTTATTTCGCAATCTGTTAACTATTAGACAAATTTTTCTAGAGCTAGTGTGGTCCTCACCTATGGTTCGTGCAGACTACTTTAAACACTCCCTCACGCACCCTACACTCATTAAATGTATCCGGTTACCATGACAACGCTCAGGCTCATTCACTGTGCCAGCTGGAACAGTTTATAATGTGGTCTGCACAAGCCGAAGGTGCAGACCACACCCTTCCTTCTCTGGACCACCAGGGATACTTTTGGACGCTTACGTGGACCACAAGGGAATAATGGATTATAACTCCCTCCCTGCAAATAGGTAAGCAGGAGGAGGGATACATAGTTGGCTTGCGTCCATCATGTTCAGCCTTCCTCACATGTGTTTTTGCTGTAGATGCTAAAGGAGGCAAAAAAACCCAGTCTGAAGCGCTTCCATATTTTATAACAAACTACGAAAAAAAAAACTTCGTAACCCCAAAATAGCAGTCAGATATCTCCTTGGAACAAGCAGCTATTACCCCACTAATTAGAAATTATATCCCTGTATGTTATGTATTTGCACGTATTAATTAGAGTTGAGCGAACCCGAACTGAAAAGTTTGGGTTCGTATCAAACATTAAGTTTTTTGGACCCCGGACCCGAAAACGGACATATCACTGTATGTTCGGGTTGGAGTTCGGAGTTCAGCGATTTAATGACTCGTTTTGAAAGGCTGCAGGGCAGCCAATCAACAAGCGCTATACCGCAAGTAGGGGTATGTCTATTAAACAGTGAGCAGCCTGTGGCTGCTCACTGTTAAAAATGAAAAAATTCCCCCCTCCTGAGCCCCCACCCACGACGCTTGAGTGGGTGCTTTTAAACTAAAGGGGGGACCTATTGCCCCCCCACCCCCATCCATGAGCAGTGGGTGGGGGCCTAAATAACAATAAGGGGGGGACCTAATGTCCTTCCCCCCAGCCTCCACCCCTGCGCGGCGGGTGGGGGCCCTAAATAACAATAAGGGGGGGACCTAATGTCCTCCCCCCGGCCCCCACCCCTGAGTGGTAGGTGGGGGCCATAAATAAAAATTGAGGGGGGACCTACTGTTCTCCCCCCCGGCCCCCACCACTGAGCAGTGGGTGGGGGCCATAAATAAAAATGGGGGGCACTTTTTTTAAAGTGCGTCGGTTATTCTGGATTTTTATTTGGCCTTTTTTGGGGCTGAAAAAAGAAGATTTTAGAAGAAAGAAGACATCAAATGGTAAGTCTATTTTTTTTTTTACAGGTATTTAGACAAAGGTATATAAAAATATAGATTTTATTCTAAAAATAGGTATAATTATATAAATGTTAAAATCAGAAGCAAAAATTCTTACACAGATGGTACAAAACTGTGGGAACCTTTTTCGAAGTCTCACCACCCTCAGTCTTAATCCTCTGCCGTTTGCTGACTGTTAGAAGCCGTCTTGCAGACAGCTGCAGAGTCCTGTGTATCCAGTAGCTGGAGGGTAGACTTGCCGCGTGAGTTCCACTTCGGTTCACTTTGCATTCCAATCTGTGTCAGTGAGATGCAGCCTTACACGTTTCGTGACTATCTGTCACTTCATCAGGAGTCTCCTGCTTCTGATTTTAACATTTATATAATTATACCTATTTTTTGAATAAAATCTATATTTTTGATGAACGACATGTTTCTGCAATTTTACTATGAAGACAAATGGCTGGTGTTGGATGCAAAACAGTGTCGGCTATCTGATTTGATTTATTTGTAGAAAGGTTTATTACACATTTCTACATTTCTCCATTCAGTGGACTGTGTTATAACATTTGTGTATCACACTAGTATATGCTATTATCAGTGTGCTACTAGATTAATATTGTGCTCCCATTGGCCATTTTTCCCCCTCTGTTTCAATAGAAGGGAGTTTAGCCGTATCCATATAGGAGCAGACAGTTTTGAAAGACCAACTAGGACTGTTTTGCTGATTCATAGTGCTCTAAATCAGTAAGGATTGTAACTATTATCAGTCTCTTTTGATGTTGATACAATCTAGTGCTATTTAGATTGTGTATATTGTAGATCATACAATCTTTATTATCTATATTATTGATTCATTGTATAACACTGTTTAGCATACTCACTACTTCTGCACATTTCCAAGTATTGAGGTTAAAGTATTTTAGAATTGAAAATGGCAGTAACTATCTCCTGGTTGCAGCAATCTGATTTTTTCAATTAGATTTTTTCTTTTTGCTATTTTTTTACTCATAAGAAAACACATACTCTATGCTAATCTTTCTCTAATTTATGCTTTCATCTTTCAAGTAAATCCATACCCCCTAACAGCAGTTTCCAGTGAAGCTGAAGTCAATGAGCAGGGTAAAAGGGTGGGCCAATTATGTGAATCACGTGACCAGAACTGCCAAAAGGGGTGAACATGCCCAAAAAGGGGGCATGTCTGTCCAAAGAATTGAAAGGCAAACCTGGCGTCAGTGTTCCTATGTATCACAGTGTCAGTGTCCCCATGTCGCCCAGTCCCCTAGTCTCCCAGTGTCCACATCTCTCTGTATGTTCTGTGTCACTAGGATACTAGGGGACACTGAGAGACCCAGAGACACTTGGGGACACTGGGAGACATGGGGGCACTTGTGGATACAGACATGGGGAAAATGGTAAACATGGGGACACTGAGACATTTGGAGACACTGAGAGAAATGGGGATAAAGACACTAGGGACACAGAAACATAGGGATCTAGACACTGGGAAACATGGGGACACTGAGGCATTTGGGGACACTAAGGCACTAGGGAAACAGAGACATGGGAACATAGACACTGGGAGACTAGGGGACACTGGGAGACATGAGGACACTGAGACACTGGCTGGGAGGCATGGGGAACCTGAGACACTTGGGGACACTGAGAGACATGGGGGCACGTGTGGGCATAGACATGGGGACATTGGGAGACATGGGGACACAGACACGAGGGACACTGGCTGAGAGACATAGGGACACTGGGAGACATGGGGACACTGAGACACTAGCTGGGAGACATGTGGACACTGGGAGACATTGGGACACAGACATTTGGAGACACTGGGAGACATGGGGGCACTGTGTCCCTAGTGTCTCTGTGTCCCAAGGTGTATCCCAATGTCCCTATGTCTCACAGTGTCCCCAGGTCTCCCAATGTCCCCTAGTGCCTCAGTGTCCCCATGTCTCCCTGCTGGCTTTCCCCCCATCCTTCAGTTACCTGAGCTTTAGGCTGTCTCTGCTGTCTGGACTCTCTATGCTGTGTAGCTGCTCCCCCACGGACCAGTAAGTAGAGAGCAGCAGAGAGGGATATGCTGTAACTTCCTATCCCTGCCTCTCTCCACATACAGTGACCCCTACTGGCTGGTACTGGTATTGCAGAGTAATCGCAGTTTATAACATTTCTGCATTTGTATTGCCGGTATAACTGCAATACCAGCACCGGGCAGACAGCCTCAAATACCAGCTGTCCCAGTAAAATACCAGTCAGGTGGCAAACCTAAGAATAGTGATGGTAAAAAAAAAAAAAAGTGTAAAAAAAAATATATATATATTTTTTAGATGGGCCTATTCCATGGGCCTGGGCCTGGAGCTGCAGCTCCATCAGCCCCATGTTAATCCGGCCCTGGGTACAGTGTGTGATTGTGAGGGGTACAGTGTGTATAATTGTGAGGGGTACAGTGTGTGTGTGATTGTGAGGGATGCAGTGTGTGTGGGGTACAGTGTGTATGATTGTGAGGGGTGCACTGTGTGGGCGTCAGTGGTTAGGGGGTGGAGGGGCAACGACAGGGGGTAGGGGGGTGAAGGGCAGTGACAAGGGGTAGGTGGGTGGAGGGCAGCACAGGGGTTAGGGAGGGTAGAGGGACAGGAGTAGGGGGGGTGGAGGGCAGTGACGGGGTTGGGGGGGTAGACAGTTAGTGACAAGGGTTGGGGTTAAAGGGGTAGTGACAGGGGTTGGGGGGTAGTGACAGGGGTTAGGGGGGTTGAGGGGCAGTGACGGGAGTTAGGGGGGTAGAGGGGCAGTGGCGGGGGTAGAGGGGCAGTGGCATGGGGTAGGTTGTGGAGGTCCAGTGGGTGCCCTTTCTTTTCAGTCTGCAGCTCCGCCGGGATTGAGCTGCAGCCCACATGGTGAGTCTCGCAATCTCCAGGCAGAGCGTTGCCGCGGCAATGCTCTGACAGGCTGGAGATCGCGAGACACCTCAGTCTGCAGCTCACTCCCGGCGGAGCTGCAGACTGAGGCTGGATCTCCATCAGGGCAGACTGACAGGAGGGGCCTCGCACCCGACGGCATTGTGGGCAAGCCGCCCGGCCCCCTCCTGTGTCGTTTCCTCAGTTATAGACTGAGGTCCGAGGACCCGACATGTTAGTCTGCCCTAAGGCAGTGCAGCATGGAGGTGTGATTAGGGTGTGC
>OW240919.1:42119735-42133787 GCA_933207985.1 Pelobates cultripes | reverse complement strand
CCAGGCACACCCAGCACACCCCGTGCGCACGCCTATGTGTGGCTGAAAGACCAATTTAGGTGACCAATTTAGGTCTTTCAGCCTTTTGGTAGATAGCTCCCTAATAGCGTGTGAATTAGGGAGTTATATACTAAGCGGCTGCTTATTTGATGTTATTATTAAGTCCTTTCCCTATCCACATTTGTTTGCAGGGTACTTACCCCCTTACCCCCTTACGTACTCTTACCCCCATTTTACTTCCTTTTGCAGCCCTCTAGCCCTTTCCAGGAGTTTTTTAGAGCCATTTTTGTGGCCAAAAGTTCGGGTCCCCATTGACTTACAATGGGGTTCGGGTTCGGGGTCAAGTTCGGGGTCAAGTTCGAGACCGAACCAGGACTTTTTTTCACAGTTCTGCCGAACCCACCGGACACGAACATCCAGGTGTCCGCTCAACTCTAGTATTAATCCAATTGCTGTTTAAACATCTGTATGGACTCTGATAAAACCACCTCTTCAGGTAGAGAATTCCACATCCTTATAGTTCTTACTGTAAAAAAATATTTTCTTTGCCTTAGATTAAATCTCCTTTCTTCCAGCCTAAATGTGTGACCTTGTGTCCTATATATAGCCCTGTTTTTGAATAGATTTTCAGATTATGGTTTGTACTGGCCCCGAATATATTTGCTTAATGCTACCATATCCCCTTTGAAGCGCCGTTTTTCCAAACTAAAGAAATTTTAAAATTTTTAAACCTTTCTTCATAACTAAAATGCTCCATTCCTTTAATTTTGTAGGTCGTCTCTGCACTTTTTCTAGTGCCAATATATCCTTCTTTAGAACAGGTGCCAAAAATTGCACAGCATATTCAATGTGTGGTCGTACCAGCGATTTATAAAGAGGCAAAATTATATTTTTATTCTGAAAATGTATGCCCACATTTATACATGCAAAAACTTACTGGCTTTAGCATCTGCTGATTGACATTGCATATTGCTGCCTAATTTGTTGTCTATAACAATTCCCAAATCCTTCTCGTCGGTTGTTAATTCACTACCATTTAGGGTGTAAGTTTCTTGTGCATTCTTTACCCTGAAGTGCAATTCTCTACAATATATTTCATCTGCGATTTTAGTGCCCAGTCCCCCAATCTATCTAAATCCCTTTGCAGCAAAACAATATCCTACTCACATTTTATTACTTTACAAAGTTTTGTGTCTTCTGCAAACACTAATACATGGCTTTCAATGCCTGTTCAAAGATAATTTATAAATATGTTAAATAGAAGTGGTTCCAAAACAGAAGCCTGAGGGACACCACTTACCACTTTTGTCCATCTTGAAAATATACCATCAATGACAACACGTTATAGTCTATCCTTAAGCCAATGTTCTACCCAAGAACAAGAATATTCATCTAGACCAATTTCTTGTAGTTTGAACACTAAGCTATTGTGAAGAACCGTATCAAATGCCTTGGCAAAATCCAAGTAGATCACATCTACTGCAACACCTTGATTTATACTTCTACGTACTTCTTTGTAGAATGCAATTAGGTTAGTTTAACATGACCTATGTTTCATAAAACCATGCCTATTATTGCTAATAACAAAGTTCTTCCCAATGAATTCCTGAATATTATCCCTTTATAACCCTTCAAAAACTTTCCCAGTCACAGAAGTTAAGCTCACAGGTCTATAATTTCAAGGCATGGATTTTAAACCCTTCTTAAATACAGGAAGGACATCTGCCTTGCTCCAATCCTCTGGTGCAATTTCTGAAACAAAACAATCTGGAGAGATTAAATGCAGGGGTTCACTTATTTCCACACTTAGCTCCTTAAGTACTTGTGGGTGAATACCATCAGGCCCCAGAGCTTTATTTACATACATTTTTTTTAACTGCTGTAGCACCTTGTCTTGAGTCATCCAATCACAAGTTATCTACAAGTTTTTTGCAGCAATCATTTGCATATCTCTTGCCACAGGATCCTCATTAATATATACTGAAGAAAAATAGTTATTTTAAATTTCAACCTTTTCCTGCTCTTCCTTTACTAACAGACCCATCTCTGTTTCCAGTGTACCTACACTTTAATTTTTTTGTTTTATTAGAATTGATGTACTTGAAAAAATTTTGGGGGTTGGTTTTGCTTTCTTTGACTAGCAAATTCTCGTTTTCTAATTTAGTCACTTTAATCGCCTTTTTGCAAACATTATTGGCTTCCTTATATCTTATATAGGATGCCTCTGATTTATCTGATTTAAATGCTTTGAATGCCCTTTTCTTTTTTTTAATCTCTTATTTTACTTCTCTACCAAGCCACATTGGTTTTAATTTGTTTCTTTTATATTTATTACCCAATGGTACATACTGAGAAATGTACCTTTCTAATATTTGTTTGAATAGTTTCCATCTATCCTCAGTGTTTTTTTCACTAAGGAGTGTATGCCAGTCGATATACTGTAGAGCTGTCCTAATCTTATTGAAATTCGCTTTTTTTAAATTATACGTTTTTGTATACCCCACATGCTTTAGCTTTTTTGAGTTCATTTAAAAAATTACCATATTCTGATCACAATTTCCCAAATGCTCCCCTATTTGAATGTTGGTCAAAAGATCAACATTGTTTGTTATAACGAGATCCAGACAAGCATCCTTTCTAGTTGGTGCTTGTACCAGTTGTGACATAAAGGTGGAATTTAACACATTCAAAAACCTGATTCCCCTTGCTGAAGTACTAGTCACTCTATCCCAATTTATGTCCGGGTAATTAAAATCTCCAATAATTAACGAGTTACCCCGATTTGCAACTTTCCCAATTTGCTCTAAAAGCTGTTCTTCCTCATTAATATTTACATTAGGTGGTTTATAACATATCCCAACCAATAAATGATTTCCCTTTGTTTTCCCCAAGCAGATATCTACCCATAAAGCTTCCACATTTTTGTCGTCACACTCCACATGCCTAAGAGTTAACTTTAACTCATTGTTGACATACAAACATACCCCACCACCCTTCTTGTTTTTCCTATCCTTCCTAAATAACGTGTACCCTGTCATATGTCTCATCCCACCATGTTCCATTGCTTATTTCTGTGATCTTTAATCTTTAGTAGCAAAAGTAGATGTTATGAGTATGTTTTCGAGTAAATATACATTACACAATTTTATCTTGTATCTGACCTCAACATTGTTTCATAAAAAGCAGGATATTTATTAAAAAATGATAATTTATACTTTATGTAACTCCGTTTATCAAACACAGACATCCGGTTATAACTACTGACACCATAATAAAACTGCCATTCCAAATGTCATTTAGTTGTGGAGAGATATCACATTCACATTTCTTACTATTAGTGACATATTATTATTATAGTGGGAAATGTATATTGTTTATGGAAAACATTTATATTGTAAAACATGTATAATGTTATTGTTCATTAAACAAAACACTCTCAGATAAAATATAGATATGAAAGAAAAAACTATTTATTAAAAAGTAACAAAATATAATAATAGAATGGTTTTAAAACAACATGAATGTGACACATGTATAAAATATGTTCAGGAGGCAGTATAACAGCTAAATTGATGTAAAAACAGTCCTTTAAAGTTGTCAGGAAGCATTTAGTCCATTCTCTGGATCTCCGCTCACATTGCTGTTCTGGGGCTCAGGAGGAATCCCTTCTCCATTTACTGGTGCCCGGTTCATGGTGATGGCAATGGGTCTCTCTTTAGCGGCTGGCAGTGCCAGGCAAGGAGCCTGAATATGGAGCTGTCCGTCTTCAGACAGGGAACACAGCACTTCCTCAGGATTCACATTTTCTGGGAGCTCAACTTCTCTCTTCCACTCTCTGTATTCATGGAAGTAGCTCCCATCCTCGGTGTCCCTTTTCTGGTCATGTTTTCCTGTCACAATCAGTCTCCTTCCTGCAGTTTTCACAGTCAGTTCATCAGGAGAGAAGGGACTCACATTCAGGCTGAGCTCAAAGTGCTCCTTCCCCTCTTTGTCAGTTTTGGGAGAGTCCTGCTCACTCTTTTTGTCCCCAGTCTGCCTGCTCTGTGCTAGTCTCCTTGTCATCTCCATGTCCTGAGAGAGGAGCCGATAAGCCTGGTTGACGTGTTGCATTCTCCTCTCCATCTCGTTCCTCATGCTCAGCATGTCATCTTCCAGCTGCCCAAAGATGAGCTGTGTGGCTGGCCAGAGCGTGAGTGCAGGCTCTCTGCAGACACACAGAGGAGTGTGAGAGGGCTGGAGGAGGCTGATAGGAAACATCTTCTCAGGATTTTCTCTGGAGCTTCTTGTCAGAGTTGGGCTGTAGACAATCTGTCTGTTTGTCTGTTTGTGCTGTCTTGCTTCTCAGTACTGAATGCAGTCAGAGCTGCAGCTCACTCTTATATTGATTAGTTAAAATACTGGAGAGTTCTTGAGATTTCCTGGTGCTCTCCATATATGGTAAGAAGGGGAGGGGCTGTGTACAGCGTGGATTCTGTAAGAGGTGTAGACAGAGGCAGTGCTAGCAGCTTCTAGCATTAACTAGGAAGGTGACATCACTAGTGGGCGGGTTAAAGTGTGTGTCTGTTCTGGAGACTGACAGAGAATTCGGAATGCTGTGTGTAATGTCAATATTGTACTTCAAACTAGTAATGTACAATATTACAGCACGCAGACCTGGAGAGAGGGTTAGGTAATGCTGCTGATGAGTTTATGCATGCACCCATATGGTTATATGGTTAATGATGTTCACATTTCTCCATTCTGAGATAGACATAGGCGTTTCGTTTAACCTTTTCACTGCCATAGCATTTTCTAATCTAACACACCCTACAGATCAGTTGTAACTATTTTCGTCATTCCATATAATTTGTAAAACTCTTTAGACAACTGAAAAGAAAAATCTAAATTGTTGTCTCTCACGTCAATTTGAACTCATCGTGAATACCAAAATGTTAAGACAAATTAACATAAGTTTGTGTCATTTTATAAACCAATCAGACAAGGCTGGGTTTTTAAGTTAAAGTATTATTTTCTTAATGATTAATTATATATATTTTTTTTCAATTTGCTATTTTTTATTTAAAAAAACAGTCCAAAGTCATATTAAATATATTTCAACTTCTCATAGACACCAAAATCTAAGTAAAATAAGTTAGTGACAACATATAATTGAATTAACTTACTTTTTAACGATTTAAATATTTAATGTTAAAAAAAGCAAAAGAGGTGGATACATGTTAATGAGTACTAAAGCTGAAAATAATTTTTTGTATCCCTCTCCTACTTATCTATTTGCAGGAAGGGCGTTATAATGAGTTATTCCCTTGTGGTCCACGTCAATATCCAATAATATAACTGGTGGTCCAGTGAAGGAAGCATGTGGTCTGCACCTTCAGCTGGCAGAGACCACAATATACACACTTCCAACTGGCACTAAGTGAATGAGCCTGAACGTTGCCATGGTAACCTGTCAACAATGCTCTGGTTCATTTACTGAGTGTAGGGACCGTGAGGGAGTGTTCAAAGTAGTCTACACCAGCCATAAGTGCAGACCACACTAGTTCCAGAAAGATTTGTCTGATACCTAATAGATTACCAAATAAGTGGTATAAGTAGCAGTTTATTAAATGGAAACCCTCTCCCTCTCCCGGACTAGAGTCCCTTAAATACTCAGGGTGACCAACTGTGGGGGTACATCATTACTAATATCAGCATAAGACTGAGATCCTGAGGTGGGTCTCTCTCTGACCCCGAGACCTCTCTCTGAATTGCTCACCTGAGAGGTGTAATCAACTGGAAATAAACCAGACCGATGGTAGATGGGGTAATCTAACGACCTCGTGCCGCGCCCATCTAGAATAACAGAAAGGGATGATGAGAGAAATTAACATTCTAGAATAATGGTGGAATCTACCAATGGACCGCCCAGATCCAGCGCGCGTGCGAGATCCAGGATGACCGTCGGTAGCCTGAGGAAAGCTGGAGACGTTCTCCGCAATGCACGAGAGCCCGGGAGGTCTGGGGAGGTCAAGTCAGGCCTCTCGACCACCCGAGCGTTAGGATAATTGGAAGGATCGACAACCAAGAAACGACAAATAATGTAGATGTAATGGATCACCTTCCATTAATGGACGCTTCCTAGCTTGCGCCGAGGACCACAAGCACCGCAGTGGACACCACCCACCACAGACTCCACAACCGCCGTAGCTTAACTGGAGCCTCGTCGTCTTCCATCCACCCTGGATCAGCTTCTGTCCTCCAGGACCGTGTGGGGAAGACCTCTCCTCCAGCAGAGCGTATCAGGAACAAGCTCTTAAAAGAGCTAAGTGATTAAAGGCTCAGGGGAGTATACAGAGCATAGTAATCCCCAGTGTGATGATAACAGCTCCCTCCAATAACGAGACAAGGCTACGTATTGAGGGTCAAACAGGATCTGAAGTTTAATGACACACACTCTGCTTTTATGCAATTCTCCCCTGCAAGGGAGACGCCCATGGACAATTATACATTACCCAATCACACAATGGTTACATCCCACACATCTCCTCCCCTTAGCCTGAGAGGTAACCCAATTATCCATACATTTTAAAACACACTTTTTACCCAACTTTCATAACTCTAAAACCATACATTCAATATTAATAAAAGTCACATATTATTAATCAGCACATTCCAAATACAAACATAACCAAAAATCATTAGAATCCGTTCAGTCGTTCGGGAGATACATATAAGTCACTTTTGACCGACCGCAGGCACATTTTCATGCCCTAAACAGTTCCATGGATTTGGGCTGTGCGGTCGGTCTATTTTACACCGAGAAAATGACTACGTCCCATTCGAACGACCGTTCAAATCTTCGAACGGGACTTAATCTCAAGCCGCAGTGTCGAAGTAGAGTAGAACGTACGGGTCAGCGGTGTTAGTGCAATTGGGTAGCCGAAAACAGTTCCATAGATTTGGCTGCACACACCGCTGACCGCGTTCGAATTAGTAGACAGATAGTAGATGAAGACACAGAGATGGCCTGGAGTTACAGGCACTAAGAAAATCCCACAAAGACCATAACAATACTGCCTACATAAGAAAACACATTTAACTCTCTTCTTCGCCCTGCTGTTCCTCCTCCACCTACTAACTTGACCGCCTCAGACTTTGCAACTCACTTCACTGACAAGATCTCTACAATCAGAGAAGAGATCTCTCATCTTTCTTCTTCCTCTTACAATACTTCCCCTAACTTCACTCCCAGCATTAAGAATAAAATCCCACAAGGATTATAACAATACTGCATTTATAAGACTAAAATACTGCGTATATAAGCAATAAAACCGAAAGCCACCAACTAGAAGCAGGAGGCAGTGGTACTCTGACCTGTACTCAGGCCCGGACTGGCCATCGGGCACACCGGGCAAATGCCCGGTGGGCCGCGGTGGCCATGGGCCGAGGCCGGCAGGGGAGGTCCCAGGACATCCCCTGCCGGTCTATGCAGGGCCGGCACTATCCGAGCGCCGGCCCCGCTGTCTTCCATGGAGGGCCGGTGGGGAGATCAAAGCTCTCCCTCACCGGCCCATTTAAACAGACCTGCGGCTGGGGAGAGAGGGAGAGGACCCGGCGGAGCTCTATTTTGCAGCTCCGCCGGTTCCTCTCGCGAGATCGGGAGCGTTGCCATGGCAACGCCCCGATCTTGCGAGAGTCACCATTGGACCACCAGGGATCGTGTGTGAGTGCTGGTCCCCCCCACTCACCAGCGTGCCGGACCCCTCCTCCTCCCAGGCTACAGGTAAGGGGAGGGGGGGGGGATAATGCATGATTAGTGTTTTTGTTTATTTACCCCCCTTATTTTTTTTTTATTTGTATATTTATTCCCACTTAGGTTTTTATTTGTTTATTTACCCCCTAACACACAACATTTATACACAGCACTCTCACACTCAGCACACTCAGCACTCACACACATCATACACAGCACTCACACACATCATACACAGCACTATTACGCTCAGCACTCACACACATCATACACAGCACTATTACGCTCAGCACTCACACACATCATACACAGCACTATTACACTCAGCACTCACACACATCATACACAGCACTCACACACATCATACACAGCACTATTACACTCAGCACTCACACACATCATACACAGCACTATTACACTCAGCACTCACACACATCATACACAGCACTATTACACTCAGCACTCACACACATCATACACAGCACTCACACACATCATACACAGCACTATTACACTCAGCACTCACACACATCATACACAGCACTCACACACATCATACACAGCACTATTACACTCAGCACTCACACACATCATACACAGCACTCACACACATCATACACAGCACTCACACACATCATACACAACACTCACACACATCACACTCAGCACTCACACACATCATAGACAGCACTCACACACATACATAACACTCACACACATCATACACAGCACTATTACACTCAGCACTCACACACATCATACACAGCACTCACACACATCACACTCAGCACTCACACACATCATACACAGCACTCACACACATCATACACAGCACTATTACGCTCAGCACTCACACACATCACACTCAGCACTCACACACATCACACTCAGCACTCACACACATCATACACAGCACTCACACACACATACTGCACCCCTCACATACACACACAACCCCCCGATACACTGCATCACACACATACACAATACTTCCAAACATATTTATATTATATATATATATATATATATACACACACAGCACCCCTCACACACACACACACACACACACAGCACCCCTAAACACATTTCATTCCAGACACACACTAGATCCTCTACCCAACTCTGAATCATCTACACACACTTGATCCCTATATACACTCTGAATCCGTTATATACGCACGCTCACTAGATCTCCTTTATGTAGTCTGGGTCCTTCACACACACACACACACACTCACACACTCTGGATCCCCTATAGGCACACTAGATTCCTTGTAAGCAAACCCATACATTCCCTGAACACACACACACACACACTATAGCCTGTATACACACACACACACACACACACACACACTATAGCCTGTATACACACACTTGCTACATCCCCTATAGACACATTCTCTACAGCCCCTAGCCACATATGCATTACATTACACCACAAACACAACACGACTAAAACCAACCTTATTACACAATACCACACCACGACCAGCTCACTCTGCACACACGCAATACCACAAGCAGGCTCCAAACACATGCACAATACTCTTTCCTGGCCCTTTTGTCTCCTGGTATCCATTTATAGAGACACCAGAGACAAGTTGCAAGGAAACACAGTGCAAGCATGTTATTAAATTTGCTTGCACTGCACAGAACAAATACAGGGCTTTTTTCTCATGCTAGAGCTCTTCAGCAGAGCTCTGTGCATGGTCTGCCCTGGAAGAGCATTGAACCAACATGCTCACTTTGAGAGGGCGCATGTTTGTCATGAGTGATGACAAAACACACCCTCTCTGCCCCGCCCCCTTCTTAATGGGCCGCTGTGATAAAAAAATGCCTGGGCCGAATTTTTTCCCCAGTCTGGCCCTGCCTGTACTGACTGCGGAGCAGCAAAGAAAGAGGAAATGATGCATGGGGAGGGGAGTTTTATAGTGCCTAACGTTTTTCTGATTGGTTGTTTTTCTGTGCTGCTGTGGAGTTCTAGTAAAGAGAGCCTTAAGCAATTACTAAGCCTCCTGTCATGTTATAAAATTAAAATACACTGCTCAAAAAAATAAAGGGAACACTTAAACAACACAATGTAACTCCAAGTCAATCACACTTCTGTGAACACTGTATCCATGGAACCCATTTACAAGTAGTGAGAGTTTGAGCCCAGGGCTTATTTCTGTGATTTTTTTTTTATCTTTTAGTAACAAAAGTAGATGATATGGGTATGTTTTCAAATATACATTACATGATTTTATCTTGCAGCTGACCTCAACATTGTTTCATAAAAAGCAGGATATTTATTTAAAAAATTATCATTTATACTTTATGTAACGCCGTTTATCACACACAGACATCAGGTTATAACTACCGACACCACAATAAAACTGTCATTCCAAATGTCATTTAGTTGTGGAGAGGTGTTACACTGGATTGTTTATCGACCTTTTACAGGACGGGTCCCAATGAATGTGGAATACAATGAAACCAGTCCATAAATGATAACTGAGGTCCCTTCCAAAGAGTGTTTAGTATAGGAGAGGTGGTGTTAGCAGGGGCTCTGTGTGTTCCTCTAACCTGGGCTGAGACATACCATGAGCTGAAATGAAACCATCTATTGAGGTGTGAAAGTTGTTTTGTTTGGGGTTCATGGAATAACGGTCCAAGTCATTTATGGAGTAATGTGTGATTTACCCAAATTACACTTTTACACCTTAATATTCACTTTATTATTTTAGGGTTCTTGTAGAGCGCTGCCATTTTTTTGTGTGCTGCCCATTGATATCTAAGAGATTAAGCACATTCACATTTCTTACTATTAGTGACATATTATTATTATAGTGGGAAATGTATATTTATTATGGAAATCATTTATATTGTAAAACATGTATAATGTTATTGTTCATTAAACAAAACACTCTCAGATAAAATATAGATATGAAAAAAAAAACTATTTATTAAAAAGTAACAAAATATTATAATAGAATGGTTTTAAAACAACATGAATGCGACACATGTATAAAATATGTTCAGGAGGCAGTATAACAGCTAAAATGATGTAAAAACAGTCCTTTAAAGTTGTCAGGAAGCATTTAGTCCATTCTCTGGATCTCCGCTCACACTGCTGTTCTGGGGCTCAGGAGGAATCCCCTCTCCATTTACTGGTGCCCGGTTCATGGTGATGGCAATGGGTCTCTCTTTAGCAGCTGGCAGTGCCAGGCGAGGAGCCTGAATAATGAGCTGTCCGTCTTTAGACAGGGAACACAGCACTTCCTCAGGATTCACATTTTCTGGGAGCTCAACTTCTCTCTTCCACTCTCTGTATTCATGAAAGTAGCTCCCATCCTCGCTGTCCCTTTTCTGGTCATGTTTTCCTGTCACAATCAGTCTCCTTCCTGCAGTTTTCACAGTCAGTTCATCGGGAGAGAAGGGACTCACATTCAGGCTGAGCTCAAAGTGCTCCTTCCCCTCTTTGTCAGTTTTGGGAGAGTCCTCCTCACTCTTTTTGTCCCCAGTCTGCCTGCTCTGTGCTAGTCTCCTTGTCATGTTCATGTCCTGAGAGAGGAGCTGATAAGTCTTATTCATGTGTTGCATTCTCCTCTCCATCTCGTTCCTCATGCTCAGCATGTCATCTTCCAGCTGCCCAAATATGAGCCGTGTGGCTGGCCAGAGCGTGAGTGCAGGCTCTCTGCAGACACACAGAGGAGTGTGAGAGGGCTGGAGGAGGCTGATAGGAAACATCTTCTCAGGATTTTCTCTGGAGCTTCTTGTCAGAGTTGGGCTGTAGACAATCTGTCTGTTTGTCAGTTTGTGCTGTCTTGCTTCTCAGTACTGAATGCAGTCAGAGCTGCAGCTCGCTCTTATATTGACTAGTTAAAGTACTGGAGAGTTCTTGAGATTTCCTGGTGCTCTCCATATATGGTAAGAAGGGGAGGGGCTGTGTACAGCGTGGATTCTGTAAGAGGTGTAGAGAGAGGCAGTGCTAGCAGCTTCTAGCATTAACTAGGAAGGTGACATCACTAGTGGGCGGGGTCAAAGAGTGTGTCTGTTCTGGAGACTGACAGAGAATTTGGAATGCTGTGTGTAATGTCAATATTGTACTTCAAACCACAAATTTAGAATATTACAGCAAATGGACATGGATAGAGGGTTAGGTAATGCTGCTGATGAGTTTATGGATGCACCCATATGGTTATATGGTTAGTGATGTTCACATTTCTCCATTCTGAGATAGACATAGGCGTTTCGTTTAACCTTTTCACTGCCATAGCATTTTCTAATCTAACACACCCTACAGATCAGTTGCAACTATATGTCTGGTAGGCAATAATTTGCATAAATAACTTAGACCACACAATAAACACAGACATCGTTCATTTTATTTCAATGGACTTGACCGTGGTGTTTATTAAAGCTTGAAAATGGGGCATACCACCAGTAACTTGATAACGGTAACATATCCAGGTAAACTTTTCACTTAACTTCAAAAGTTTTTACTTGACTTCAACTTTTACTTTCACCATCACTTAGTGCCAGTAGGTCATAGCTAACCTGACTGCCTTATAAATACAACCATTAAACACATATCCTTCCTCAGAACTTGAACCTGAGGATGACTTTTGCCCCAAGCTTCCAACACCACGACATAACATATAAACACATTTAACAATTAGTGGGAGGGAGGGTGGGTGTCCATCGGTGCTTCTCCCATCCTGTAGAAAAGACAGCTGACAGGGATTGCCTTGCACTGTCACCTTTTATACTTACCTGGTTTCCCGCTCTTTTTCTGGCTCACTGACAGCAACCAATCAGCCAGTTCTTGTCCCCAGCAACAGCTGTGTCACCTAATCTGCCCAGCTACTTGTCCCACTCTGCCCAACAAGATGATCAGGGGTCATGAACTTACACTGACCTATTAATCCTTTATTGCCACCATACATATATGCCACAGTGCTTAGTGCCTATGGCCTCTTTTTTTGTCATTCCATATAATTTGTAAAACTCTTTAGACAACTGAAAAGAAAAATCTAAATAGTTGTCTCTCACGTCAATTTGAACTCATTGTGAATACCAGAATGTTAAGACAAATTAATGTAACTTTGTGTAATTTTTATAAACCATACAGACAAGGCTGGGATTAAGTTAAAGTATTTTTTTTTTTTAAAATGATTAATTATATAATTATTTTTTTCACTTTGCTATTTTTTATTTCAAAAAACAATCCAAAGTCATATTAAATATAACAAAAACTAAATAGTTTTTTTTCATCAGCACAATTTCAACTTCTCATAGACACTAAAATCTAAGTAAAATTAGTTAGTGACAACATGTAATTGAATTAACTTACTTTTTAACTATTTTAATATTTAATGTTAAAAAAGCAAAAGAGGTAGATACATGTGAATGAGCACTAAAGCTGACAAAAAAATGTTTTTGTATCCCCCCTCCTGCTTATCTATTTGCAGGGAGTGAGTTATAATGAGTTATTCCTTGGTGGTCCACGTCAGTATCCAATAGTATCCCTTGCGGTCCAGTGAAGGAAGCGTCTGGTATGCACCTTCAGCTGGCTCAGACCACAATATACACACTTCCAGCTAGCACTCAGTGAATGAGCCTGGACGTTGCCATGGTAACCTGTCAACAGTGCTCTGATTCATTTACTGAGTGTACCGACCGTGAGGGAGTGTTCAAAGTAGTCTGCACCAGCCATAGGTGCAGACCACACTAGCTCTAGAAAGATTTGTCTGATACCTAATAGATTTCCAAATAAGTGGCATACTAAGTAGCAGTTTTGTAAACAGAAACCCTCACCCATTCCCCCTGACAGGTGACATCCAGGGAGTGGTCGCTACCCCGACTCTTGAGACCCTGGCAGTTCCGCCTGAGTTTTTGAATGTGCAGATTGTTGCTCTTAACTGGTTTATGTTTTCAAAATAGAAAACAAAAAAATGTAAAATTATAGTCTTTAATCTTTTAGTACAACTCCCCCCGCCCCCCAAAACATAAAAACATGACCTGCCTGCGCACTAGCCCAAATCCCAATGTAAATAACAGTTTTTATTCCTACTGCAATGGTTATTAATGTGTAAGTGCACCTGCTTTGTTAAGATAAACCTCTTAGGTGAGTCTCACACTAACAATTCACCTTGCTGCTTTCTGCTAAAAGGCAAAATCTCTAATGTGCCAGAAAGGAGTATTTTTATGAGCCCCTTTACACTTATTAACTATTAATATGGTAAGTTTAATTTTTGTTTTATTGCGGTCTGTATGTATTTGGGTTGAAGAACACTGTATCCATGGAACCCATTTACAAGCAGTGAGAGTTTGAG
>OW240919.1:42104677-42119635 GCA_933207985.1 Pelobates cultripes | reverse complement strand
TCGCCATCCGATCCAGGAGTTCGTCTATCCTGGGCATGGGGTAGGCGTCCGATACCGTCTTCTCATTTAATCTCCGGTAGTCTACACAAAACCTGGTCGTGCCGTCCCGCTTTGGTACTAGGACTACCGGAGATGCCCAGGGGCTGTCAGAGGGCTCAATCACCCCCAGCTGGAGCATCTCATCTATCTCCTTGCGCATGTTCGCCCGTACCGCTTCTGGGATGCGGTACGGGGTCTGACGCATGGGCAGTTGCCCTGGGGTGTCTACTCGGTGAGTGGCCAGAGGAGTGTAACCAGGTACATTAGAGAAGATATCCTGCTTCTCCCTCAACAGCTGTTGTACCTCGCTCCGCTCCTGTGGGCTCAACCGATTCCCCAGGGTGACCTCCCCTAAGTCCCCGGATAACTGACCCTCTCCCAGCAGATCCGGGAGAGGTAAACTGTCAAACTCCTCGGAGTTAGGCGCACATATAGCGGTCACTTCCTCCGAGCGCTCCTGGTAGGGCTTCATCATGTTCACATGGAGCATGCGTCGCCCCCCAGTACCAACGCACGAGCAGATTATATAAGTGGTGTCACACCGTTGTTCCACCACCTTATAAGGGCCCTGCCAGGCGGCCTGCAGCTTATCGTGTCGGACAGGTTTTAAGATTAACACCTTCTGCCCGACCTGAAAGCTACGGTCCCTGGCGCCCCGATCATACCATGTGCGTTGGCGTGTCTGAGCCGCCTGCAAATTTTCACGTACCGTCTGAGTTAAGGCCTCAAGGCGGTCTCGGAATGCCAACACATAGGGTATGATGGGGGTACCGTCAGTGCTCCGTTCTCCCTCCCAATGCTCTCTGATCAAATCTAAAGGCCCTCGTACCCTGCGGCCAAACAATAGTTCCAATGGGGAGAACCCAGTGGATTCCTGCGGCACCTCCCGGTAAGCAAAGAGGAGGTGTGGCAGGAACTTCTCCCAGTCCTTGTGGGTCTCTGCGAAGGTTCGGAGCATTTGTTTCAATGTACCGTTGAAATGTTCGCAGAGCCCATTCGTCTGGGGGTGGTAGGGGGAACTAATGACCGGCTTAATGTCACAAAACTTCCAGAGGCGCTGCGTGACTTCGGCGGTGAACTGGGTGCCCTGATCGGAGACAATCTCCCTGGGGAGTCCCACCCGGGAGAATATCTTCATCAGGGCTTCAGCTACTGTCTCAGCCTGTATATTCGTCAGGCCCACCGCCTCTGGATATCTAGTGGCATAATCTACTACGGTCAGGATAAATCTTTTACCTGACGGGCTTGCTTTGTTGAGGGGTCCTATTAGGTCAACTGCTACCCTGCTAAAGGGTTCCTCGATTATGGGGAGGGATGTAACTTGGCCTTGCGCCGGTCCCCCCTTTTCCCCACCCTTTGACAGGTATCGCACGTGTTGCAATACCTGCGCACCTCCTGGCTAATTCCCGGCCAAAAGAAACTTTGGGTTAACCTGTATCGGGTCCTGCTGACCCCTAAATGTCCAGATAGCGGGATGTCATGGGCTATCCGTAGTAACTCCGCCCGGTACCGCTGAGGTAACACTAACTGCTTCATCACAATCGGGTCTGACCCGGATACCTGCTTATCCGTCTCCCGATATAACAGCTGTTTGTCCCAAATAAACCTTTCGCCCTCCCCCCCAGGCGTGTCTGCTGTCACCTTGTCCCTATACACCTGCAAGGTGGGATCAGTCACTACCTCAGCTGCAAATTCGCTAGGAGGGGCCCAGGGAACACAGTCAGGGGAAGGGGAAGGATCTCTTACCTGGACCTCCGGGAGTGTGTTGTAGTCCTGGGTGCGGGCCTGTTGTCGAGTGACCACAGGGTGGGCTTCTCCTGTGATGGGTGTCTGGGGCTCAAAAGCAGATGTGAGCCTCCCCAGATCGTTCCCCAATAAAACCTCCGCCGGTAACTGCGGCATCAACCCCACCTCCACATGCCCTGCCCCCGCTCCCCAATGCAAATGTACCCTTGCTGTGGGTAGCCGGTATACTGCTCCCCGGCTACCCTGACGGCCACAGTCTTACTAAGTTTAGCTTGGTCTGAGACCAGGTGACTTTTTACCAGGGTGATGGTGGCTCCTGAGTCACGTAGCCCCTGAACTGCTTTTCCCTCCAGATACGCGGTCTGCCTGTGATGCTGGCGGTTGTCTGCGTTAGCCTGGACGGGATCTGCCTCGTGCAGTACCTCCCACTGCTCTACGGTTGTGATGGGAACTGCTGAACCATACGGTGTGGCCACGATGTCCTGGCAGTGATGGGCTGCGGCGGCTCTCGGTGGTGGTGGTGGACCGGGTCGGATCCAGGTGGAACGGTCCCGCAGCTGGGGGCATTCCCTTTTATAATGTCCCCACTTCTGGCAGTGGTGGCAAGGGCCCGACGTGGGCTGGCGAAAACGTGGCTGTGTAGCGGGTGGTGGTGGTGGTGGCAGTGACCTTGGTAGAGCTGGCGTGTAGTTATTTCCCCCAAAGATTTTAAAAGGTACTTTTGGAGCTGCAGGTTTTTGCTGCCTGCGTGCATCCAGGTACTCGTCTGCCTTCCTGGCTGCTTCGGTAAGGGAGGTAGGGTTTCTGTCTCTTACCCACTCCTGTACCTCGCTGGTTACTCCTTCATAAAATTGCTCCAGCAGTACCATTTGCAATACATCCTCCATAGACTGTGCCTTGCTCGCTTGCACCCACCCCAAGACTGCTCGTTGTAGTCTGCATGCCCACTCAGCATGTGAGTCTTTCTCCACCTTCTTTAGATCCCTGAATCTCCGCCGGTATGCTTCTGGTGTTATAGCATACCTGGCCAATATAATTTCTTAAACTTTACTGTAATTTCTTATCTCTTCATTGGGTACAGTACGATATGCCTCAGCTGCCCTCCCAGTTAACCTTCCTGCCAAAATAGGTACCCAGTCCTCTGCGCTGATTCTATGCAGTGCACACAGTCTCTCGAAATCTTGCAGGAAAGCGTCTATATCTTCCTCTGCCTCCACATGTTTTAAAAGCCTGGTACGGTATTTTCGGCTTACCTTCATGTGGCATATTTACTGCAGAGCTGCGTTCTGGGGCCGCTGTTTGACTCCTCAGTATAAACTCCTGGACCTCCGTTATCGTTTTGGAAATAATCTCTGTTGGAGGGTGTTCCCCATAGAAAGACAGCCGAAATTGTACCTGCCTCTGGAACTCCCTTTGTTCCGGTGTTTCTCCCGAATTCCCCTGTTCGGGAACCGAATCGCCGTCCATTCGGTACTCAGCCATCAGTTCAGTGATAAGTGCCGCTTTTGTCTTATTGCTGGCTTGTATACCCTTTGCCTCCAGAAGGTCTTTTAGCGTGGAGCGTTTTAGTGTGGCAAAATCAATCTCCATCCGTACTCCATTTAGGCTTGTTCCTCTGTGAGTCTGGATCCCAGCGCTGCCAACCAATGTGGCGGAGATGCAATATTACCCAGGTTATCTCCGCTTATAATCCAAGTGAGACTCAGGAACAAGTAAATAGTAAATCCAAAGGCAGGGTTTCCAGCAGGTAAAATACGGCAATATCCCAACAGCAATCCCAATAACTGGACGACACACAGTTTCAGGAGCATAACTGACAAGCCTTTAATCGCAGTCTCCTTATAAAGCATGCTCCCATGCAAGGGAGGAACTTACAGTAATTATTACAGTAGCCAATCCTGTCCTGGTAACCTCCCACACATCCCCTCCCCTCAGCCAGCATCATAATCCCCTTAGCCAGCACACCAATTCCCCCCCATTTCTGGATGTACCCCTAAACGTAGGGGTACCCCTTTAAATCATACATCCCCGGGTAGCCCTGATCTGGGTGAACAACATATCCAAAAATCACCCAGATCGGACCAGGGGTTCGGGAAAAGTATGGAGGGAATAAAATGACCGACCGTACGAACAGAGCTAGCCGAATTCGGTTCCATGTGAATGGGCCTTGCGGTCGGTCCTGGCATAAGGGAATAAAATACACGAAAGCCTCTAGCTATAGAGGCTAGGGGGGGTTCGCCTGAATCCCCTCGTTCGGTATTCTCTATTTACCGAGCGAGGGGCCGTTCGGTAGTTTGGAACCGAACGGACCAGGGCTGTGGAGGTCTCAGCGGTGTTCGCCTACTCGAGTGTCCGATTTTAGTTCCAGGCACTCGACGGCAAAACACCGCTGTTCGGGAGTTTTAAAATGGCCGCCGCCACGTGTTTGTTTGTCGAATGGCGGCCACCCCGAAGAACAAAGGACGGCTACTTACTGTTCAATTACCCGTTCGCAACAATGTTGCAACGGGTAATTGAGGACACACTTCACACAGGGAGGTCTGGTTGTTCGGTAGTTTCATTCGAATAAACTAAGGGAATGAAACTACCGAACAATCAGAGGAATACAATTCTTTTTCAATACACAGAGAATACAGCAGATACACGGATGCAGCTTTATACAGTATTTTTGTAGGGTCGCCTGGTGCAATCCGCTACAACGACGCAGGTTCATTCAGAGATCCCATGGATAGGAAAATGGATCTGAACCTCACCAAAGCTTACGTGGCTGCAGGCACAGGCCTCCATCCAGCAGTCGCTCTTACCTCAGTTTCCAGAGCTTTAAAGATCTGGATGGAAAATCTAGAGGCAGACATCCAAAGAGGCAGGAGCAGATCCAGTCTTCTAGAAAGCCTAAAAGATATAAAGCTTGCAGTAGACTTTACGTCTGACGCTTCGGTGGATCTGGTTAAAGCCTTTGCCAGAAATATGGCCCTCTCCGTTTCAGCCAGAAGGGCTCTATGGTTAAGGTCCTGGATAGCAGATACCTCTTCTAAATCTAGTTTATGTGCCTTACCTTTCCACGGCGACATGTTGTTTGGGAAAAACTTGGATGAATGTATTAAAAGAGCAGCTGAAGGCAAAAGAGCTTTTCTCCCGCAGGATCGTAAACCCAGAGGTTCCTTTCGATCCAAAAGATATCCAGACTATTTTTCCTTTCGAGATGCCAGATCTTACAAACCAGGAAGAGAGCATGGTAGATCCCAGCCTTGGAGAGGTGGACAGTCATCCAGAGGCGGTAAATCTAGAGGCACCTCATTCCACAAGAACCCCAGATCTTTATGACTGGTTTCCCCCCCAGTCAGTAGGTGTGGGGGCACGTCTGTTGCTCTTCCAAGACGTATGGGAATTATCCACCACAGACAGATGGGTGTTGGATATCATAAGAAGGGGATATCGTTTAGAATTTTTCAGAACCCCTCCAGCTTACTCCTTTCAAACTACCAAATGGCCAGGAGACGCAGCAAAAAGACAGGCCTTGAAAGATTTCATCTCGACGCTCCAGGAAGGAAATGTCATCATTCCAGTTCCTCAGCAACAACAAGGTCAAGGGTTTTACTCTCACCTGTTTCTCACCAGAAAAGCTTCAGGTGGTTGGAGACCTATCTTAGACTTAAGCAGGCTGAATCGGCATCTCCTCATCCGAAAATTCAAGATGGAATCTATTCAATCCATCATAAAGTCGTCTTTCCACTCCAATGGATGATTTCTATAGACTTGGCAGACGCTTATTTCCACATCCCCATCGCTCCAGAACATCAGAAATTCCTTCAGTTTGCGGTGGAACAAGGGCATTTTCAATTCCGAGCCCTGCCATTTGGTCTCAGCACAGCTCCAAGAACATTCTCCAAGGTCTTGGTTGTTTTGATTGCGGAACTCAGGAAAAAGGGCATAGCCATTTACCATTACTTAGACGACATCCTCATCTTGGCAGAAGACACAGATACTCTTCAGACCCATGGACAGGTTTGTCTACGTTTTCTACGCCGTCATGGTTGGAAGATAAACGAGAACAAGAGCCAATTACAGCCGGTTCAGGAGATGAAATATTTGGGGGCCATATTCAACACTCTAGCAGGCACAGTGCAACTGTCTCCAGAAAGAGGTACGAAGTTGATGTACAAAGTCAAAGACATGTTGGCATCCAATGTGACCTCAGCAGAAAGATGCATGAGCCTATTGGGATCAATGTCCTCCACCATCGGGCTGACAAGATGGGCCCAGTGGAGGATGAGGATTTTCCAGAAGAACTTCATCCTATCAAGTCCACTTCAGCCTATCAAGATACCCCCTCAGGTCCATCAATCCCTGATTTGGTGGTTACAGAAGAAATCCCTGTTCAGAGGGTTTCCATTGGGGAACATCACATGGACAGTTATTACCACGGACGCAAGCCAGTGGGGATGGGGTGCCCACCTACAAGATCAGTTTATCCAAGGGAAATGGTCCTTTCCAGTAACAGAGACTCCCTCCAACCAATTAGAGCTTCTGGCAGTTCTAAAGGCTCTAGAGAATTTCCTTCCCCTCATACGCTTCAAGTGGATCAAGATCAGATCAGACAATTCCACTGTAGTTGCCTACATCAACCATCAAGGGGGAACAAGGAGTCGGAAAATGATGTCCATCATGAAGCCCCTAATGTCCTTCTCCCAGAAGCATCTTGCGGGCCTATCAGCGATCCATCTTCCGGGAGTCCAGAATTCCATAGCGGATTACCTGAGCAGAGTGGAATTAGATCCAGGAGAATGGAGTCTGTCAAACAAGATGTTCGAAGACATTTCTCAAGTATGGGGCATGCCACAAGTCGACCTTATGGCAACGCACAAGAACAGGAAGGTGCAGCACTTCTTTCAAAAAGCATCGATCCCCAAGCATCAGGAAGGGATGCTCTTTCAATCGATTGGGATTTTCACCTAGGCTACGCATTTCCTCCTACGCCCCTCATCTTTCATCTTCTGAGACGATTGAGGCAGGAGAAGGTATCCATCATCCTCATAGCCCCTTTTTGGCCTCGCAGGCCGTGGTTTCCTCTGTTGTTGAGCCTCTGCAGCGCAGACCCCTGGCAGCTTCCAAATATTCCGTCCCTTCTACATCAGGGTCCTGTCCTCCATCCAGACCCTGCCTCCCTCAAGCTGATGGCATGGAAATTGAAAGGGAAAGGTTGAACTGCAAGGGATTTTCCCATTCTGTCATTGAAACTCTACTGCAAGCAAGGAAACGCTCTACATCTTCCACTTACTACAGAATCTGGGACGTTTTTTCCTCCTGGGCTGCATCCAACCACAGGAATATTCAGTCTATCTCCACCAAGGAGATCCTTGAATTTCTACAATCCGGTCTTGATAAGGGTCTTAGCTACAATACCCTAAAGGTACATATTTCAGCTCTTTCGGCCCTTACGGACCAGAGATGGGCCTTAAACTCAGATGTGATCAGATTTATGGCAGCAGTTTTGAAAATCAAGCCTCCTATCAAGCCCTTCGCTCCACCATGGGATCTTCCCTTGGTATTAAAGGCTCTGAGCAATTCTCCTTTTGAACCTCTTGAATCCATCTCTCCTCAGGTACTCACCATTAAGACGGTTCTATTGGTGGCCTTAGCCTCAGGTAGACGAGTGTCTGAACTCCATGCCTTATCTACGAAAGAGCCCTTTACAGTTTTTCATAAGGACAGAGTTGTTTTGCGAACTGTTCCCGAATTTCGTCCTAAAGTGGTGTCGGCTTTTCACATCAACGAAGATATAATACTCCCGGCTCTTCATTCAGAGTCTTCTACTGAGAATGATGAATCTCTGCCTTCTCCATTGGATCTTGTTCGATGTCTGTCTGTCTATCTACAAAGATCTTCAGCCTGGCGGATCTCTCAAAGGCTATTCGTTATCCCCAACGGCCCCAGAAGAGGCCTTCAGGCTTCTAAGATGGCCATCAGTAGATGGATTGTTGCCGCCATCGTTCAGGCTTACCAAGCCTCAAAGATGAAGGTTCCGGAGGGGCTCAAGGCTCACTCCACGAGGTCCCTTTCCTCATCCTGGGCAGCAGCTGCTAATTTGTCACCCGAGCTGATTTGCAAAGCAGCCACTTGGTCTTCTCCAAACACGTTTATTAAGCATTACCAGATTGACGTTAAAGCCAGCCAATCAGACTCTTTTGGCAAATCAGTCTTATCCGCAGTCAACTCTTCTTGATTAATTTCTATTGCACGTGTGATTTCTAATACACCAGCATTTAAAATGTTCTTGAGTCTGTGTTTCTTTATTCCCTCCCTTGGTTATTGCTTGGGTATTACCCATTGTTGTGCTGCCATGGATATGGCCAGGAAAGATGAAAATTTATCCATACTTACCGTAATTTTCCTTTCCTGGTCATAGGCCATGGCAGCACTTAGATCCCGCCCTGGGATATTGCTGTTAACAAGACTAAGGGACCATTGGTGGGAGGGGGTATTTATACCCCTGATTTTAATTCTGTTCCTGTCTAATTAGGGATAGGGAGGAGCTAACCCATTGTTGTGCTGCCATGGCCTATGACCAGGAAAGGAAAATTACGGTAAGTATGGATAAATTTTCATCTATCTAATCATGATAGGTTTCATTTTGGTTTTAATTATCCTAATACAACATAATTAATGTGGGTGTGTTTTGGTGGCGTTGTTTTGGGGGACCCAGGCAGAAAAATGTCTTGGGCTGGCCCTGGTATCTGTGTATGTCATTGTATCTGTATGCATATGAGTGTGTGTATATCTGTATGTCTGTTTATCTGTGTGTGTGTATCTGTATATCTGTGTATTTGTGTGTGTATCCGTTTATCTGCATGTGTGTCAGTATGTGTGTCTGTGTATCTACATGTGTATCTGTGTCTATGATTGTATCTGTGTGTCTATGTATCTGCATGTGTGGCAATGTGTGTGTCTGTACATCTGTATGTGTGTCAATGTTTATATCTGTATCTGTATGCCTGTCTGTATCTGTTTGTATATGTGTGGCAGTGTTTGTATCTGTGTATCTGCATGTGTGGCAGTGTGTTTATTAGCACGTCTGTTCAACTGTATGTATATTAGTGTTGTCATCTGTTTGTCTGCATGTGTGGCAGTGTTTGTACCTGTGTGTCTTTACATTTGTATATGTGTTAGTGTGTCTATACGTATGTCCTTGCAACTGTATGTATATCAGTGTGTGTACCTGCATGTATGCCACTGTATGTGTCAGTTTTTGCCTGTCTGTACATAATGTGTCAGTCTGTGTGTCTGTATCTATGTGTGTCAGTGTTTTTTCTGTGGATATGTGCATGTGTGTCATTGTGTCTGTGCAACTGTATGTGTGTCTTTTCATTTGCATGTGTATCTCAGTGCTTGTATCTGTGTCTATGTATCTGAATGTGTGTCAGTGTGTTTATCCATATTATGTATCTGTATGAGTGTGTCATTGTTTGTATCTGTGTGTCTGTGTCAGAATTTGTATCTGTGTATCTGCACGTGTGTCAGTCTGTGTGTTTGTGTATTCACATGTGTGTATCTGTGCTGTGAGGAGACTGGAACAGAGAAAAAGGTGAGATGGGACAAAGAAAAGCATGTACATTTGAAATCTGCAATTAGAATATTTACAAATATTTTGCTAATATAAGGGGTACTATTTATGTATATGGGCTACCAAGGGGTACTCAAGAAAAAAAAGGTTGGGAACCACTGGTCTATAGGATGGCAATAAGTACTTTGTGATGTGCAAAACCTCCTATATGGTCTACTTATGAAAATGCCCCTGAAAACTTATTTAATTAGGACAAACATTGTGAAAATCAAAGAGAGATTTTCCAAACTAGAATACATTATGCTTACTGGTCTTATTAAGTTAACGATTCCAGACAATTTTCAATATCTCTCAAGTT
Source organism: Pelobates cultripes (assembly GCA_933207985.1). Taxonomy (NCBI): domain Eukaryota; kingdom Metazoa; phylum Chordata; class Amphibia; order Anura; family Pelobatidae; genus Pelobates; species Pelobates cultripes. The sequence continues at coordinate 42,109,931 of OW240919.1, read as the reverse complement.
AAATTTCAGATTAAAAGGACACATCCCTGAGATAATTAGAAGGGGGAATAGAAGAGAGGGGGATGTCCAGAGAAGAGAGTTGTCAAGAGAAGAATTTTGGAATAGGAACAAGATACATTGAGCCCGACAGGATTAAATCAAGATTACAATCTATCACCATTAAAGGACCACTATAGTGCCAGGAAAACATACTTGTTTTCCTGGCACTATAGTGCCCTGAGGGTGCCCCCACCCTCAGGGTCCCCCTCCCGCCGGGTCCCCCTCCCGCCAGGCTGGATGGAGAGGAAGGGGTTAAACTTACCTCTTTCTCCAGCGCCGGGCAGGGAGCTCTCCTCCTCCTCTCCTCCCTCTTCTCCTCCTCTTCGGCTGAATGCGCATGCTTTCCTATGGACGCTGGCGTCTTCTCACTGTGATTTTCACAGTGAGAAGCACGCAAGCGCCTCTAGTGGCTGTCAAGAGACAGCCACTGGAGGCTGGATTAACCCTAACATAAACATAGCAGTTTCTCTGAAACTGCTATGTTTATTAAAAAAAAAAGGCTTAACCCTAGCTGGACCTGGCACCCACACCACCTCATTAAGCTGAAGTGGTCTGGGTGCCTATAGTGGTCATTTAATATGAGTATGATATATTTTAATTGGGTCAATTCATACAACATACAAGATCCAGCACACTCATTCATTCACTAGACATCAATTTCAAGGCTTACAGAATGTAGGAGTCACCTGTGCAAATAATAATGGGGTTTAGTTACAGTATATTATCATGCAATTATCTCTTCTTTTTAACAGAACTTTTGCACTTCATTACGTTTAACTTTAACATTTAAAGTTTACATTTTAACATTTACATTTTTTTTATGCACTTTAATTGAATGACATATCCTGAGTGTCACTATTGTCACTCTATTAATGTTATTGTCTAAGACCCAATAGAGATCAGTTTTATGGGCATTTTGTTGTGATTATTATTAATCATAATGAAATGGATTATCACTCCTGTCACTTTTTATTACTATTCTGGATTGTCACTAATAGTATGGATTGTCACTTCTAGCACTTGCCTAAGACACAATAAGGATTTGGGTTATGGACATTTTATTTATGAATATTTTTACAATTATGTATTGTTATTATTAAGGTTTGTAATACGGTATATTTATGTACTTTTGTTTTATGTATATAAATGTTTTGCAGATTAGCCTTCTACTTTGGGGTTCTTGATCATTTTTCCTGTATTTTGTTTATTATAATACCACTCGGTTTATTCTTATACCGCTATGACTTTTGGGTCTACCATTTCTGCTTCTGGTCTCCATGGCAGCAAACTGCGTCATTAGGTGTTTTACATCATGATGTTATTCGGCACTTATGGGTATTGTTGTTCTAGGAGGGATAAGCCAAATGACAAATGATTTAGATAAACTAGCAAAATGGTCAGAGAGTTGTGGCAACTGACATGTAATGTGGATAAGTGCAAGATAGTGCATCTTTGATGTAAAAACCCAAGGGCAGAGTATAGAATATTTGAAAGAGTCCTAATCTCAACATCTGGAGGTAAGGGATTTAGGGGTGATTATTTCTGATGACTTAAAGGTAGGCAGACAATGTAACAGAGCAGCAGGAAATGCTATCAGAATGCTTGGTTGTATAGGGAGAGATATTAGCAGTTGAAAGAGGGAAGTGCTCATGCCATTGTACCGAACACTGGTGAGACCTCACTTGGAGTATTGTACTTTGTTGCAAAACACAGGTTAAGTTGTGTCGAAACCAACATACTGGTAGGTCTGTAAAATAAGGTGGGCCCACCTAAGAAGTTAGTTCAGAAGTGTTCTGAAAATTGGAGGTGGAGGGTGGGATATGTGTTGCGCCGATCAACATATGAGTACTGGCTAGAGGAGCTGAGCACCTTAAATAGCTGAAACTAGTCCGTCCTACAACTCCAGGCAACCGCCTTTATATTTGTGGTCAGGACACAAAAGGCCATAGGTTTTAAGAAATAAACATAACTTAATAAACGTAACATAGGGAATATACGTAAGTAGGTTGAGATGTGCCAAAACCGATGTACCAGTAGGCCTGTAAAAAAAAGATGGCAAAAATGTAATGCAAAATACGTGATTTGTTAAATCAACAAGACACAACAAAAGGCAATTATTCCATTAAAACTTAGAAAGCGTGGGTTCTTTGGCTGGTGGGGGAATATAGTGTCAGTCTGATGAATAGTTTCCTAATAATATGGACTGGTATGTTTTTATTGGAAACATTGAATGCAGCCACTATCTGGAATAAGTGTCCCAAATAAAGTGTCGGATCAGACTAACCTAATCAGCAAAATTCTGTAATACAGCATACATTTCATCGTAGCTGGAATAGAGCCATGAAGTAAAATGGGGCCAAGCATGGATGTCATTACAATTATGCGACCCCCCGTCCCCCAAAAAAATTCCTGCAGACGCCCATGGCCATAGGGATGCATGGATAGGGAGGAGTTCGAATGCATGTACAATATCTGTCTTGCTTAACCATGCACCAATTCCAGCTAAAATGATAGCTTGAATGGCATTGTCTATTGGTACTGTAGTGAGAGTTCTTCAAACTGATTAATGAATTTAGGCTAGACATGACTATAGAGTGGAGAGCTGATAAGTCAGTTATTAAATTGTTGGGGGGGGGGTTTAATTTTTTTTAAAATTATTTTAAGTTTTTCCATAGCAATCCCTATTATGTTAGTACTTCATACAGAAAATGTAACTTTAAATGGGCGTATTAAGTTCATCAATGTATTATTTCACATGGCCTTACTCCTGTTTCTCTTTGGAAAAAAAAGTGCAGCATTTCTTGACTTTCACTTATGTATGATTACTGTGATTCACTATGTTATGCAAGCCTTTACTTTTGCCTGTGTATTACTCTGCACTCCAAAAATTAAGAATATAAAAACATTCTCCCTTCTAATTTTTCAATGTTTTTATTCAATTATCTATTTTCTTCAATAGTTTCCTCACTATATTCTTTATGAATCACAAACTCCACTTTGATGATCTCTTCCTCAATATCTTTAAGAGAATTTTGTTGGTATTTCACCAAAATCTCCATTAATTGTGTGGAACTTTTATCCAGAGTCTTGTTCCATTTAGTCTTTAAATTCAAGTTCTCCTGACCAACGGCTGGTTCTTTATCTTTTATCTAATAAAATTGCTGAGCTTGGGAAAAGAGTAAACAATCAGTTGATTGAGAAAGAAAATCGTAATTTAGATGCATTAAACTCAGTAAGATATTATAAAGATAAAGCCAATAGAATGTTAGCAAAAAAGTTAAAAAATAAAAAGATGGAATCAAAGATCAAAAAAAATAACCTTTGAGGGAGAGACATTTCTTTCACCAGAAAGGGTTGGGTTCGGCATTCAGCAGATATTACCAGGTCCTATATTCTTTACCAGTAAGGACTAGCTGTATAGAAACTTCTGAATATTTTATGGATAAAGTATTCACAAAGCCAACACTAGAGGCATTAGAGGAGATTAATAAACTCTTTACAATTCAGGATGTAGTTAAATGATTGAAAGACTCAAACTAAAAAAAAATCACCTGGTCCTGATGGTTTCGATGCATTTTTAAATAAAATACTAAACACAAGAGTGGTGTACCTATAGGATAGGAGAGAATAATGTGTAGGCAGATTTCCCAATACAAGGTATAAGGTACAAGAAAAAAAGGTATAAACAATATACCAGCAAGTGGAGCGCTATATTGAATATATATATAAATAATGAGGGGGTATACTCACCCCTCCAACATAGTGATACAATGTGTCCAAATGTACATACAAAGTAAAACAACAAAGAGAGAGAATATAGTGCAGATGGTTTACAAAAAATAAAAAATAAAAAATGAATAATGGTAGCAATTGGTTGAAACCACTCACGTGGGTTGGAGCCTATAAGCTATTGGCTCCGTAAGCTCCACTTGCTGGTATATTGTTTATACCTTTTTTTCTTGTATTTTGCATTTTCTTGTATTTTGCACTTTATTGTGGATTAAGGTATTCCACTTTTTGTGTTGAGCTGCTTTTATTCAGGCACTTTAGTATATCACTCACTATCTCAGTAAGGGATAGTTTTTGTTTTCTTTAAGGTATAAGGTACACTTAAAAAGACCAAAAGGGTCCAAAAACAAGAAAGAATTTATTAGGTTTCAATAATGTAAAAAGAATGGATACAAATTATAATGTTTTAAAACAAGAAAAAAGAAAAAAGATACAAAATGATTAACTAGAATAAACACTGATGTCTTAATTGATACAAATAAGATCAAATACAGCACACGTCTGTGCTGTTGGGGAGAGAGATAGGAGTGCACCTGAGGTAAGATGATATGATAATAATAAATTGCCGGATATGAATACTGATACAATTGAGTATCCTGTCAACAATCTTAATAATTATTAAGATAGAAAAGATATATATAGTAATAATAAAATTCAATGTAGTTGAAAGTTTCAACAGAAGTGTATCATTGAGATCGAGTATATGCAGAGCGTGTTAGATAGCTAAAGTAGTATCGGCTGGGAATGTATCCCTGGGAGTGGTTAGGTCTGAGACTTGGATTTGCCTTAAATAGCCAATTATAAAGTTCAAAATATTCTAAAGACTTCTGCACTAACTAATTGATGAATACTTGATACAGAAAGACAGAAAAGATGCCTATAGAATAGACGGAATAGATATAGAAATGAGCGTCCTTCTAGTAGATCGATAGTGCATAATATTGAATAGAAATTACAAATTGGCTAAAAGCACGTTAGTAAATTAATGCTACTAAATGCAGAGGTAAGAGCGTCCTGAGAGCTGCTCAAATAGTAGAGATTCACGATCTTGCCAGCTAGCCATCCACCCCCGTGCCTTCGAGGGCACCTAAGTCTAACCCACACTTGAAAACGAAGTTCACAAAAAAACTATCAGAAAGATGATATCCTATAATAACAACAGCGGCGTACGATGAAGCCCTGAAAAGGGGTTAACCAAGTTGGGTTAGAGTTAGGTTCCATATGACTATGTACAAGGTGGTCACGTAAATTCTTAGCCCTTCGTGCAGTAATATTGGGAACCTTACTGATATTCTCTTTGAGGTCCTTATCGTAATTGAGGATCAGCCAATTCTGAGACATAATCCGTAGGACTGATTCCCAGTATTGATCAAAAGTCCCAATACAACGAATGATATGAGAGTCTGATACTCGTCTGTTGGTATGT
>OW240919.1:42092100-42104110 GCA_933207985.1 Pelobates cultripes | reverse complement strand
AGTTGAGCTAAAACCAGCATGAGTTCTGAGCGGGGACCCACCGAAGGGCAGGCTATTTTAGCTGCTGTCCGCTCTCAGAATACTCTTGCGACCCATTGTTTGCTCTCCATTAGTCTAAAGGGTAATCCAGACGTGGACCCCTTGCTCACGGTGCCTAGAGAGATATCAGCTATGCCTCACTGACGATGCCTAACAAGGCTGAAACGATCGTCTGGGGTTGCTGTATCTCTCGTGCAGAGAGAACTTGCTGGTATTTCGGATCTGGACTGCCCGTATGGGTGGGACCAGTCTGATATGCTTCAGATATGTTCTCTCTGTAATGGCACCAGTTGAGCTAAAACCAGCATGAGTTCTGAGCGGGGACCCACCGAAGGGCAGGCTATTTTAGCTGTTGTCCGTTCTCAGAATACTCTTGCGACCCATTGTTTGCTCTCCATTAGTCTAAAGGGTAATCCAGACGTGGACCCCTTGCTCACGGTGCCTAGAGAGATATCAGCTATGCCTCACTGACGATGCCTAACAAGGCTGAAACGATCGTCTGGGGTTGCTGTATCTCTCGTGCAGAGAGAACTTGCTGGCATTTCGGGTCTGGACTGCCCGTATGGGTGGGACCAGTCTGATATGCTTCAGATATGTTCTCTCTGTAATGGCACCAGTTGAGGTAAAACCAGCATGAGTGGGGACCCACCGAAGGGCAGGCTATTTTTGCTGCTGTCCGTTCTCAGAATACTCTTGCGACCCATTGTTTGCTCTCCATTAGTCTAAAGGGTAATCCAGACGTGGACCCCTTGCTCACGGTGCTTAGAGAGATATCAGCTATGCCTCACTGACGATGCCTAACAAGGCTGAAACGATCGTCTGGGGTTGCTGTATCTCTCGTGCAGAGAGAACTTGCTGGCATTTCGGGTCTGGATTGCCGTATGGTTGGGACCAGTCTGATATGCTTCAGATATGTTCTCTCTGTAATGGCACCAGTTGAGCTAAAACCAGCATGAGTTCTGAGCGGGGACCCACCGAAGGGCAGGCTATTTTAGCTGCTGTCCGTTCTCAGAACACTTTTGCGACCCATTGTTTGCTCTCCATTAGTCTAAAGGGTAATCCAGACGTGGACCCCTTGCTCACGGTGCCTAGAGAGATATCAGCTATGCCTCACTGACGATGCCTAACAAGGCTGAAACGATCGTCTGGGGTTGCTGTATCTCTCGTGCAGAGAGAACTTGCTGGCATTTCGGGTCTGGACTGCCCGCATGGGTGGGACCAGTCTGATATGCTTCAGATATGTTCTCTCTGTAATGGCACAAGTTGAGCTAAAACCAGCATGAGTTCTGAGCGGGGACCCACCGAAGGGCAGGCTATTTTAGCTGCTGTCCGCTCTCAGAATACTCTTGCGACCCATTGTTTGCTCTCCATTAGTCTAAAGGGTAATCCAGACGTGGACCCCTTGCTCACGGTGCCTAGAGAGATATCAGCTATGCCTCACTGACGATGCCTAACAAGGCTGAAACGATCGTCTGGGGTTGCTGTATCTCTCGTGCAGAGAGAACTTGCTGGCATTTCGGGTCTGGACTGCCGTATGGGTGGGACCAGTCTGATATGCTTCAGATATGTTCTCTCTGTAATGGCACCAGTTGAGCTAAAACCAGCATGAGTTCTGAGCGGGGACCCACCGAAGGGCAGGCTATTTTAGCTGCTGTCCGTTCTCAGAATACTCTTGCGACCCATTGCAAGCCCTGAAAAGTCCCTGACGCGCGCGTTTCGCCCACTTAGCTCATCAGAGGGGAACCGATCGAAGGGGAATGCCGGGTATAAATAGGAGGGAAGGATCAGTGATTGGACAAAATAAATGGTTCTGAGTGGATGCAGAGAAGTGACATCATAAGGGGTGTATGTTTCCCTAATGCCGGCCGTAAGGGGACTTAACCCCTGAAGTGATTTAATGAATGCAAAATAGAAACCAAATATTAGTATATTGAAGGAAAATCCAAAATTAACAAATGGGGGGGCGTGTCCGGCGGCCGAGGAAGATGGACGCCTAACACCAGAGCTCCTCGTGGCGCCCGCCTTAATAACGCATACCCGCACGCACTCAGCCCGTTCACATACCTGATATGGGTCGCACAAGGAAGCAGTCGGACCCCACCGGCACCCCGAGACCCTCGGGCCGCGAAGGGGAGCACTCTATACGCTCCTACCTCCAGGCCGCAACCCGCGCCCATTCACCGCAACGGGAGGAGGAGGCCGCAAGCCAGGAACTGGATTCCTTCCCCTCCACGCCGGCCAGGATGTCGCCGGTACCGTCGAACATGTCGGAGTCACAGCTTCCACAGGAGGGTGAGTGGAAGGCCATACTCCCAAATCTGCTCACCAAGGCAGACTTTGAGGCCTTATCTGACCGTCTGGGCCGCGTGGTGAGGGAGGAGGTGGCTCAACTCCGTGCTGACCTGGCTAATGTGGAAGCACGTATGTCAGTGGCAGAGTCTGAGACCAGGTCACTACGCACTGACCTGGAGCAAACGAATTTGGCCGTAGCTAATCAAGAAGCAGACACTGCTAACCTCACCACCTGGATCGACGATCTGGACAACCGCGGCCGCAGGCTGAACTTGCGGATCCGCGGGATGAGGGAAGGAGGTCCAACAGAACACGTACCAGACGCACTACTGCGCTTGTTTACCCAGGTACTGGGGGGCCAACAATTGCCCAGACTCTGCATAGTCAGGGCGCACAGGGCACTGCGGCCGGTACCGGCACCGGAAGAACAACCTAGGGATATCATATGCTGCCTAGAAAACTACCAATTGAAGGAGGATATACTGCGCACGGCCCGCCGCATGGGAACCATCCGCTTTGAAAGCCAAAACGTATCAATATACCAAGATTTATCAAGGTACACCTTGCAGGCTAGAAGGGCCCTACGCCCGGTAACATCCGCTCTACAACAGGCAGGAATACCGTACAGATGGGGCTACCCATTTTCCCTATCGGCCAGACACGGCCCAGATCAACTGGTGGTAAGGAGACCAGAAGACCTCCCAGGTTTCCTCCGAGCCATGGGCCTCCCGCTGCTTCAAGTTCCCGACTGGCTGGCAAGGTCGTTTCTCCAACCTCCGCCAGGACCACAACTACCACGCAGGCCAGACCAAGGTCCCCAAAGACCCCAGCAACAACGCCGCAGGGACTGGAATCCGGGCCCGGCAAGGCGCGAGCAGGAGCACTAATGGACTGTCACTCGGAGAAGCAGGACTCATGAGTCGGGGACCTGCTTGCAGCCGAGAGGAATGGACAAAACCGTGAGTACTGCTTGGGGGGACACATGGACACATACTAGCCACTTAGGCAACAGCTTGGGTGGGGGACGGGGATACGGGGCCACAGTACCGCAGCGCACCATGCGACATGGGGACTTCCAAACACGGGGGATCCATACTACGGCACTTCACTTTGCACGGGGGGGCTTACTCAGGACACTTGGGGAGGGATACGGGGTCTAGCCTCTACGCAGGCACTGCTAAAGCCGGACTGATTCATAAGAACTGTGAACTGCTGGTCTTAAAGTTCGAGCCATTCAACAGGGAGCCACAAACGGTGTAACACCCGAGCCAAAATAGCCAGCATACCAATAGGGAGAGGAGCTAGAAGGGCACCCCATGTGAATCTGAGCTGAGGACGGAACGTTTCCTCCACTGAACAAGGTCCTGAGCCAGATGCTCTATTACGGGGCCCCATTGGGATTCTCCCCTAAGGCAAGGCTCTTACCCTTATTGCTCTACACCAGTGGCCCTGTGACAACACGCACCCCCTCAAGGGACTCAATGCAAACCATAACCAACCAGCCAGTGTTTAGATACGCTGGCCTACTTGTGAAATCAAGCCTACTCCTGACTGCCTACCCACTTTCATACTCTGCACAGTTTATTGTCAGTTAATGGTAATGTCAATGTTTACTCTATCCCGAAGTGCACTCAGTGGCAAACCGGGAAAGATACCCTCTGTACATCTTTGCTTACCACCTACGCTGTGAGGTTCGCCCACCCCCCTCCGCCCCCTGTGAATATACTCCGTCCCTTGCTGAGGGGGGGGAGGTATGACTGGCATACACGCGGGGGGAGAGGTGGGCTTATCGGGGGGGGGATTGACACATGGAAAGGTAACAGGGGAAGGCAGGGGACAGGTGGCAGAACGTAAGGCAGAGGGGGATGGGAGGACAGGGGACGAATACCCCAAGACACCGCCTAAAGGCACCAGGGAGGGAGAGGGGGGACATACGAGGGAGGGGGGAAGGGGAGGAGGGGGGGGGAGAAAAAGACCCCAGACGACTAATCTAAGGAAGACTAAGCGACAGCCCATAGGTTGACCTACACACGACCACCCCTATCGGACCCCAGAGGGAAAGTTGGGACCCAGCCCGCCGCATAGGCCGCACACTGCAACACACGCTCGCCTAGCCGTAGAGCGGCCCCTGCTATGGCCTATAACACTGACGCCACTATAGCGGCGGAGACCCAACACACCATAGTAGGGGCAGCCACACTGACACGCCGAAGTGATAGGACGCACAGAGACCACGCCCCGAGCACACAGGACCCACACTCCCCTCACAACCATAAGACCGGAGAGAAACGAGAGATCAAGGGTCGACGCATGCCCAGACACTAAAGACCACCCACCCAGAAACCACACCTGCAGGACACTACTTGCAGACCACACCAGCAGAGCCAAACCCCACCAGACACACAGCTACAACCTGCATGCCCCCAAGCAGGGACTCACAAACCGTGACCATGCCCGCGACATGACACACTGGTCGAGTGACACCACTGCAGCGCAGAGCGCTCGGCCAACTGAGAAATACGACGCACTGAGAAATGACCCGCATACACCGACCCGCGTACGCACTATAAAGAACGGACGGAGCGGCTGCTCCAGCCACATAGCCACCAAGGAGACAGGTGACTACATACCACGTATTGTACACGGTACCACACTCCACACCTACACGGAATCGCAGACGCCTAAGGGCGGCCCGAACTTACTCGGACGAATAACCCGACCCCCCCCACAGGCATAGGACATAAAAGTCCCCACTTAGCAGGGGACGAACCACTCCCGACACCGACACAGGCACACCACTGGGTGTGACCTGGAGGCCGAACACTCGGGACGCTTGTCCGATTCCCTTTACACACGTAAAGACTAAATAGACAGTAATTACCTACACAGCCACATTCTGTACCCGGACGCACCGCTGACTGCACCAAATAACACACGTATACACTTTTAAGACTTGCCACCTCGCCCCCTCGGTCCCGCCTGGACGATGCCGACGCCGGGATCCAGCGGATTCGCCAGGGAGGACTTATGCATAGTCTCCTATAATGTCCACGGCCTGAACGTCAGAGAGAAACGCACAAGACTACTGCGTGACCTGAAACATTATAAGGCTTCGATAGCATTCCTCCAGGAAACACACTTCCAGGAAGGTAGGGCACCTGCCCTGAAAGACCGTAACTTCCCAACGGGATACTTCAGTCACAACCCAGACAGACGCTCGCAGGGAGTATGCATCCTCTTTTCACGAAGAGTTCCGTACATGGAGCGAGCCTCCGTAAGATGCAAGCACGGCAGATACCTTTTCACAAAAGGCACAATCCTAGACCAAACGTATACGTTCGCTAATGTGTACGCTCCGAACACTAAACAATATCACTTCCTACGCGATACATTGAACACTCTGATGAAATTCGCAGAGGGCATCTTGGTCATAGGCGGAGATCTCAATCTAGCGATCCATCCAGACCAGGACTCAACATCCTCGCATGGGAACACACCACACAACAGGCATGCCAACACCCTCCGCCTCCTACACCTCCACCAGCTCGCAGACTGCTGGCGGGCATTACACCCCTCCACCCGGGACTATACGTTCTACTCTACGACCCACTCGACCTATACAAGACTGGACTACTTCCTGGTACCCCACCACACCCTAACCCTGCTCACCACCGCGGAAATCTTACCTATGACATGGTCGGACCACAGCCCAATCCGCATACGACTGAAATCACCACTACATAAACCCAGACAAATGTCATGGCGACTGAACGAATCACTCCTATCAGACATCGCGGTTGTAGACCAGATCCATCAACACATCCAGGTGTACTTTGAAGACAACGAAACGGGGGATGTTACCCCACTGACGTGCTGGGAAGCGCACAAAACGGTTATTCGAGGCCAGCTCATCGCGATATGTGCGACTCGCAAGAAGAGGGCGACACAGACGATACATGACCTCAGCACGGAAATTGAGATGTTAGAGGCCAGACACAAACGCACCTTAGACGCGACGACCTACGAGGAGCTACTGTCCAAACGGAACCAACTTACCACACACCTGAACCGCGCAATCCAACGCTCATACCAACATTATAAACATGTGATCCATGAACACGGGGACAAATGCGGGAGACTGTTAGCGAATCTCCTGAAGCAACGCAGGAACCATCTATATATCCCGAAAATCAAGGACGCACAACAACAACTCAGACACTTACCGGAACAGATTTCGGCAGCATTCCATGCGTACTACCAAAACTTATACGGCCTCCGACACACCGCCCCGGAGATGCCAAGAACCCAAAAACTAGAGGACATTCGCAGATACCTGGATGCAGCTGATATACCGGGAATAGGGGAAGTAGACCAGGAAGCACTAGAAGCCCCCATAACCCCAGAGGAGCTAGCGCAAGCCATCAAAAAAGCAAAAACGGGCAGAGCACCAGGACCAGATGGCCTACCCCTCCAATATTATAAAACCTTTGCAGGGGACCTAATACCGAAACTCTTGGCGGCACTGAACTCGGCCCAGGACGGGGCCACACCAACGGCCCAATTCACCTCTGCGAACATTACCCTCCTTCCGAAGGAAGATAAGGACCGGACACTATGCCCAAGCTATCGCCCGATCTCTGTATTGAATACGGACCTCAAATTACTGGCGAGTGTACTGGCGGCACGCCTGGCACCGTTACTACCGGCCGTAATCCACCCGGACCAAACAGGTTTCATACCTGGCAGGGAGGTACGGGACAACACTATCAGAGCCCTGAACCTCATAGCACACGCGAAAGCGCAGAAGATCCCAGCCCTACTCCTGTCTACTGATGCTGAAAAAGCGTTCGATAGGGTGGACTGGGACCTGATGTTCGAAACTCTCCGCTCCCTCGGCATCGGACCCAATTATATGACATGGGTGCAGACACTCTACACCAACCCAACGGCGCGCATCCGGATAAATGGCGCACTGACAGACCCGTTTCAGATCTACAACGGCACCAGGCAGGGATGCCCACTCTCGCCCATACTCTTTGCACTGACACTGGAGCCCTTCCTCAACAAGATCAGACACAACGCAGACATCCGGGGACTGACAGTCAGAAACGTGCACCACAAAACGCTGGCGTACGCGGATGACATGTTGTTCGTGGTTACGGACCCGGAGACGTCCCTTCGAGCGATCCAGACGGAATTCGACGTGTATGGCAACATCTCGAACCTCCGAATTAACTACACAAAATCGGAGATACTAAACATAACTACCAGCCAAACCATCAAACGCGTGATTCAGGAACAACACTCCTACCGCTGGCGTGACCAACGCATGAAATATCTGGGAATATGGCTTACGCCCAATCCGGTAGACCTGTACACCCACAACTACCTCCCGATATTGAGAAAGGCAACGGAGGAACTACAACGATGGGGCTCCTACTACATCTCCTGGCTGGGCAGAGTGAACGCGGTGAAGATGACGCTACTGCCGAAACTACTCTTCATATTTCAAACGGTGCCGATAAAAGTCCCACGAACATTCTTCTCGACACTTAAGACGGAGGTCCGCACCTTTATTTGGAAGGGCAAATCCCCACGCATAGCGCACACCCAACTGATCTTACCCAAGCTCCGGGGGGGCTTAGCACTCCCAGACTTCGAAAAGTACTACCACGCAGCACACATCACCAGGGTCATCAGCTGGTCGATAGCCAGCGGCACCAAGCAGTGGCCACAACTAGAAGCTGGCATAACCAACTGCGACCTCAGAACCCTACCGTGGATCACCAAGGCAGCATATAGAAGCAAATGCATCACCAACCCATTCGTGGCGGCGACCATGCAAATGTGGCATGGGCAAGGCACGAAACGATACCTCACCACGGACCCAGGCCCGCTCCTACCCCTGAAGGGTAACCCAGATTTTCCGGCTGGAGACTACGGCCCAACGCTGGGCCCAGCAAGACGCAATACGATACCCCGCATAAAAGACGTTCTCCACCAACCATTTGACATCCGGCCACTGGAAGACCTATACCCAGACAGGCCGCACACATTTGCCCACGCACTAGCAAGAACGCAAATTACTCAATATGCTAGATCCATCCCGCAAAAACCTTCCCTACTGAGAGACTTAACGCAATTTGAACTTCTATGCACGCAGGACAGGGAACCTCCTCATGCCATCTCACAAATCTACACTATCTTAATCACGAGCAGATATCTACTAGCACCCCCGTGCATCAGAAAATGGGAGGAGGACCTTGAGGAACCTATGACAGACGCGGACTGGGACAAGAGCATTACCCTAATACAAAAGACTCCGAGCTCGGCACGCTCTCAAGAAAACTCGTACAAGATCTTTACTAGATGGTATCTGACGCCGACGGCGCTACACGCCAGAAACCAGGAACTCGAAGACACATGCTGGAGATGCGGGGAGGAAGCTGGTACGTTTATACATATATGGTGGACGTGCACTCGCATCAGACCGTTCTGGGACAGAATTAGGACAATCATACACGAGGTCACGGAGGAGCTCCTGCCACAGTCCCCAGCCGCCTTCCTCTTACACCACACCACCATGGCGACACAAACATACAAGAGATCGGCTATCCCTCGACTTCTGAATGCAGCTAAGGTGACCATCCCCATCTTCTGGAAACAGACCAGCACACCTCCCATAAAGAGATGGATAGAGGAGGTGGAAGCCACGAGATCATTCGAGGACTTGAAAGCAGAAACCCCGAACCTCAGGGACCGATATACCAAACGCTGGTTCCACTGGATAAGACTGATCTCGTCAGACTCCTTCCGGCACCATCTAACCACACCGTAACTAGTGGCAGGAGGAAGGGACCTAGGGAGACACAGGAGGCGAAAAGATGACGACGGGGCACAACGAGCCGGGCGGGGGACAGGGGGCGGGACACAGGACACATGGCCCACCCGACCCGATCCCACACACAGACGTCACAGCGACTGCCACTGCTGACTAAGACAGCCACGACGCCCGCAGACATGATGGCATACACGTGCCACACACATAACCACCGGCCAGGCCGCAACCGCTCGAGGGATGGCTAGGTATACAGCCCTCACATGAACAGATGACAGATAACACGCCGCACACTAGACCCACCACTTTGCCGCACCCTACCTCTGGACGAACAAGACATAGAATGACTACAAAATCAGGTGACAGACCAGACAATGGAGTCACAAAGACAGAGGGCCAAAGGTGTCAGACACACCACTCGAAGTAACACACGATCATACATGCACGACACAGACACGAGAGACCACGAATCACATACACGCAGACCACGCCAACAGACCGCTCCACATCATCGGACACCACTGCAGGACATATACGAGACGTCAAATACGACAGCAGAGAACTCATACTCTGACGTTAGGACATGACAGAGTTGTTAACCTCGCGACATAGACACAAGTCGATGGACATTTAAGCCGGAGAGGAGGGGAAGACATAGCCGACACAACACTGAACGTAACCCAAGCAACACACACCACACATGCGACATGCACACAACGGAGGAGACGCAACGACTGACCCAACTCACGTGAACAACGCTAAAGGGCCAACACTAACTACAGCGGCTACAGTAACTGACCACCCCAAAAAGATACATTGCTCCATGCAACATAGTGAGGGACCACATCCTACACTAATATAGGTATAGGCAAACACATACAGAGAAACACCCTAAGGGTCGTTACAGACCTGTTCAAGCACTACCGTGTCGCTCACGGACAATACCTAACCACTACGCTTCTCCCCAAGAGATACACCGATACAGCGACTATTTAAATGCAGTTACGCAACACACAACCGGGTCTCGCAAAGGCAACAAGACGCCAGCTAGATACAAAATGTTGACTACAACCACAATGTTTAGGCTGTAATAAGTTAGTGAGGTTGCTTGTACACCGCACTGTTATTAGAGCTGACACATAGTCTGTTCCCCCTACTCTATATGCTTACTCTAAAACGACATACAGGCGCCTAGAGGGTAAATACCTAAAAATGTTACTGTATTAAACGCTATACAACATCTGGCGGGTACACAAAGCCTCTGCGAAGGCCACAACCTGTGAACCTGTTCATGCAAATATAACCGGGCCTCCACGCAGGCACGGACCCGCCACTTTAACACTACGTTTGCAATGTACTATGCTAGGAATCTAACAACTAGATGCCACGGATAAGAATATATGGCACACAGCAACGAAAGGTGAACAACAATGTCACGCTAAACGGTCCTCTGCGCAGGCAACCGAATGTTTCCACCGTTATAAATTGATGCTTAAGCCCCTGCGCGGGCAATCACTTGCTTCGTTATTTGACAAAACAGTTTGATACATGCATCCATGTTATGAATACAATAAAAATATTTAAAACAAAATTAACAAATGTGTAGGCAGATGATAATTAATGATGTGAGCCTTTTGGTCAATTGTATAAACGGATATATAATAATAAAGAGATAATTGATAAAATGAATTAAGTTAAAGGAAGAGATGTAAAAAAAAAAAAACAACAAGGACATAAACATATGTTGATGTATTTTTGTTGTAAAGAAATATGTAAATTCTATATGTCATCAGTAATATCCCTAACAAACTACGGAGACAATAGTAGTACTTGAGCCGGATACAGTAATAGTTCTTAAGACAAATTTAACCGATTAATCCAAAAATAGTAATAAATGTCAAACCAAATTCAATGAGTATAATCGAGTGGAAATAAGAGACATCAAACTAATCTAGCCTATAAAAAATTAAAAAGCAGAATAATACAAAAAATATTCTAGACCGAAACAAAGATCATCATAAATGATATGTTATTATTTTTGATCACCAAATTACAAAGACATATGGACCCCTAAACTCCAGCAAAGGGACAGACTTGATGGAAAATAAAATGCAAATAAATCTAAGTGGAATAATGCAATTACAAACTAATATAGTAATTTTAAAGAAGTAGTATCAGATACATTTTTGACTGTCAAAAGATTAAAAGAGAGGAAAAAGACATAGGGGTGGCTCAATAAATAAATGGCCAGGATGAGAAACTGATATTTAACTTAGAGGATTTATTTGTGAATGAACGGAGTAAAATTAAACTCCTCATTGAGGCCATTTGGAGTCTGAGTTCTAAAGTAATATATCCACCTAGATTCTTTCATTAGCAATATTTTATTGAAGTTGCCCTTGCGAGAATTCATAGTTATTTTTTCAATTGCCTGAAAAGTAAGGTGACTTGGGTCACCACCATGATGCAGCCTAACGTGGTTGCACAATGGAGTAGAAATGTTAGGATTAGAAATTGAACATATATGTTGGAGAATTCTTCTTTTAAATTGTTGGTAGGTTTTACCAATATATTGAATTTTGCAACTGCAAGTTATAAGGTAGATCACTTTGGTGTAATTACAATTAATACATTGTTTAATTTTATATTCTTTGTTCGTAATTGTACTAAGGTCAGTTTTTGAAAGTTTAATGTGTTTGCAGGCCTTACAATGGCCACATTGATACACACCTGAAATAGGGGTTAACCAAGTTGGGTTAGAGTTAGGTTCCATATGACTATGTACAAGATGGTAGGAGGATATTTTGGTATTTTGGTTGGGGTCCATTAAACAATTTGAAC
>OW240919.1:42075140-42092000 GCA_933207985.1 Pelobates cultripes | reverse complement strand
CAGAACTTGCTGTATTTTTGGTGACATTAGTCCCTCTGAGTCCCGGTCGGTGATCCAATAAAGAATCTCTTCCTTCCTGAAGAAACCTGTGTCCATCCCTCTGTGCTTTGCTTCCGTCAGTTTCTCCGGTATCATTTGGTGCATTGGCCGGGAAGCTCATCGTTCAGCGGTAGCTGAGAGGCAGAGGCGTGAGACGGTCTATCTTTGCCCACGTTCTCTACGGCTGCACCCCTGAACTTCTGCGTGGACCTCCCTTCGTCTCGGCGCCACTGGTCTGTTGTCCAGGAGATCATCGGCCTCTACGTAAGAAGTGCTGGGGTGTCCCCGTCGATGAGTGTGAACTCAGGTTCAGGAACGAGGAGGTAAGACAACTACTGTTTTAGACGGCAGACCCACTAGGGGTATACCGATTGTGCGGTAGGCCCAAAAGGGGTTTAAATCTGTGTATGGAATCTGCCCCCTCTGTCGGAGGGAAGGAGCGAAGGCGCACCGCTCGATCGAACGCTCTTTAGTAAGACCGTTTGATCTGGTTAGTCAGGCGGGGTCCTGTGTAAATAGCCCTAGCCGGACACCGGTGTCTTGTCTAGACTAGCGTTCTAGGGTGTATATTACGTTCGCTAGGTCGGAGGGACCGGGAGACTAAGCGGCGCCTGTGTAAATTCGGTTCGCTAGCTCTCAACCTATCTTGGCTAAGTGGGAAGGCGTGTAAATTTGGAACCCACTAGACTTTTGATAGAGTAAATAGACTAGAAGGGCAATTTTGTAAATTTCGCCCTCTAGTTCGCTATATGTGGTGTTTGGGCAGTGTGGCTAACCAAAGCGGGTGTATATAGTTTTAGGTAGTCCATTCAAGGTACTGGCCAATAGTTTAGTTGGGATTGTAAATGTGTTAAAGATTGTTAGTAAAGTGTATATCTTGTTAGATAGCGCGAGCTCAGCCGTCTAGCGAGAGTGTTAATAGTGTGTTGCTGTATCATAGTGCACGGTACCATAACCCTGTATATTTACTGACACTGTATATAAGTACTAATCATTGTCGTCTATTGCATGTTTAACACCATAACCACTAATAATTGTATTGTGACCTTAAATTGTGCTTTGACCTATGCTAACCGTACTGTAACCGATACTAGTAAAAGGCGATGTTACTGGGGTGTGTTATAGACGGGTAATTCATATATAGAGAATTATAGCGTGGGTGACTGTATAGTTTCGCCAAAGGGCATAATATTGATTATTTGGTGACTGGTGTAACAGCTGTGTGTGTACGGGAATTCCCTGAGTGATTATTGTGTTATTGTGTACGTTTCACTCGGTAACTGTACCACGTGGTGCTGTTGCCAGAGGAAACGGGTGTGACTGTTGAATAAGAACGCGTGCATAGTATTCGTTGTCAACGACGTTCCATTGATAAGTATGGGCGCGTCAGAGTCAACGATTTCGGATCCCTTAGGTTGTATGGTAAAGAATTTTAAAAAGGGATTCAAAACATGTGATTTTGGGGTTAAAATGTCTCCTGTACGTTTGGTCACTTTGTGCACTAGGGAGTGGCCTATTTTGGTTGCGGCATGGCCGCCGCGTGGCAGTTTGGATCCAACCCTGGTACAGCGTGTACACGTGGCTGTATCAGGTAGGCCTGAACTTTACGGACAGTTTCCATACATTGATTGTTGGGGGCAGGCCGTAAACGACTCGCCAAAATGGATCCGGATATGCCACGAGGAGCAATGTCGCCTCATGGTGGCCAGGACTTGTTTGTCCACTAGGACTGGTGTTAGGCCCATTTTGGACACGCCCCCTGAGTCCGAGATCCCTTTGCCGCCCCCTTACTTCCCTTTAAGAGGAAGTGACGCGAATGCAGGAAGTTCTGCACCCCTTCCCCTATTGCCCCCATCCACTTCCGCTTCCTCCTCCAGTACAGAATCTACCCCCCCTCGTATTAAAACTCCCCTTCCTGAACCAGGACCAACCCCCATTAGATCTGAATATCCTGATTTGGCGCCACTTCAAACTTCCGGTCAAGCTTCTTCTAGCTCGGCTCGGAGTATACTATTCACTAATTTTTCACAAAATCAAGTTCCCACATCCTCATGCCCTATTACCTCTCAACCGGAACCTTTAACTGACGCCCCTCCACGTAGTCCCATACTAACCCGACAACTGACCGGTACCCAACAATTAAAACATTACCAGATGCCTCTTCGTCTGAATCCTGGGTCAGCCTATATCGATGCCGCAGGTCAAATGGCACATGCTGACCCAGTCTTCGTATATGTCCCGTTCACGACTACCGATCTCTTGAATTGGAAGACCCACAATTCCTCGTACACTGAGAAACCACAAGCTATGACCGATCTGTTCACCTCGATAGTTCAGACACATAACCCGACATGGGCTGATTGCCAGCAGTTATTAATGACATTGTTCAATAATGAGGAAAGGACAAGGATTAACCAAGCGGCCATTAAGGCGCTAGAGGAGAGAGCCCGTGCTTTAAATCAAGCCAATCCGGCAGCATGGGCCGCAACACATTACCCTAACACCGATCCTGACTGGAATGTAAATGGCGCAGATATGGCTCAACTTAAAGCCTATAGAGGCGCTATAATTGCTGGCATGAAAGCCGGAGGGAAGAAAGCTATTAACATGTCGAAGACAGTTGAGGTGATTCAGAAAAGTGATGAAGCGCCCAGTGTCTTTTATGACCGATTATTGGAGGCATACCGCTTGTATACCCCCTTTAATCCGGAAGACGCTGATAATTCCCGAATGGTAAACTCCGCCTTTGTCAGCCAAGCTTACGGAGATATTAAGCGCAAACTACAGAAATTAGAAGGGTTTGCAGGTATGTCTATCACTCAACTAATGGAGGTAGCGAACAAAGTATATATGAATAGGGAAACAGAAAGTAAGAAAGAGGAAGAGCGCAAGATGCGTAGAAAGGCAGATATGCTAGCGGTAGCGATCGCAGGCGTAGATAGACGGGGCCCAGATAGAGGCGATGGTAGATGGAATAGGGAGCCTTTGAGTAGGAATCAGTGCGCGTACTGTAAGGAAGAAGGGCATTGGAGGAACGAGTGTCCGCAAAGAGAGCAGTATGAGAGAGACTTACCCAGGGCAGGTTACGGAAACTTTAGAGGCAGAGCGAGAGGTAGAGGAGGCCCCGGAGGGAGTAATGGTAATAGAGGGAGTAATGGGAACAGAGGAAGTGTAAGGGAAGATAGGTACTATCCAGCAGCGCAAAGGTCCCGCGATAGAGAAGGTAGGGACTTTGTGGGATTGGCTGACACGGTCATGGAGGACTATTGATACCGACCGGGCTCCATCCCCTTGGTCGAGCGGAGCCTATGGTCGATGTATCAATAGGGGGAAAAAGGAGTGCGTTCATGATCGACACTGGTGCTGAACATTCGGTGGTGACTAATCAAGTTGCTCCTCCATCTGGAAGAACTATTACTGTAATAGGAGCAACTGGAAGAAGTGCTGAAAAAACGGTTCTTAAAAGTCGACTCTGTACATTGGGAGGCCACGTAGTAAAACATCAATTCCTTTATATGCCTGAGTGTCCAGTCCAATTGCTGGGACGTGATATGCTATCCAAATTACAAGCGCAGATTACGTTCCTACCAAATGGAACAACATCCTTAAAGTTTAATGGACCTTCAGGTATTATGACATTGTCCGTACCAAAGGAAGAAGAGTGGCGACTATATACAGTGTTGACTAGCCAAAACCCGAGGAGTGATGAATCCTTATTTAACATACCAGGAGTTTGGGCAGAGAACAACCCACCAGGACTCGCCCGTAATATTCCACCTATTAAAATCGAACTAAAACTTGGGGTTTATCCAGTAAGCCTGAGACAATATCATATTCCGCAGAAGGCTAAGAAGAACATCCAATCTTATCTGGATAAGTTCATACGGTATGGTATCCTAAGATTCTGTACTTCCCCCTGGAACACCCCATTGCTGCCTGTTCAAAAGCCCGGTACAGATGAGTATCGACCTGTGCAGGACTTGAGAGCAGTCAATGATGCGGTTGTTAGTATACATCCAGTCGTGCCCAATCCATATAACCTGCTTGCTTTAATTCCGGGCGGGGCTACTTACTTTACAGTCTTAGATCTCAAAGATGCCTTCTTTTGCCTCCGAATTGCCGCAGAAAGCCAATGTATCTTCGCTTTCCAATGGGAAAATGCTGTAACGGGCTCGAAACGCCAAATGACCTGGACAAGATTGCCCCAGGGGTTTAAAAATTCACCTACCCTATTTGGTTCAGCTCTAAGTCAAGATCTACTAGATTTCGAGTCTATCCCAGGAGAGTGTGTATTATTACAATATGTAGATGACTTGTTGATAGCAGCAGTTACAAAGGAAGTATGTCAGCAAGCAACGCACGATCTACTACACATTCTCTGGAAGGCAGGATACAAGGTGTCAAGAAGGAAGGCTCAGTTGTGTTTGCCAACTGTCAAATATCTGGGATTCCATATCTCTGAAGGTCAAAGAATTATGGGGCCAGAGAGAAAAGAAGCTGTGTGCCAAATACCGATACCCAGGAATAGAAGACAAGTGCGAGAATTCTTGGGGGCAGCAGGCTTCTGTAGGATATGGATTCCCAGCTACGCGATACTGGCAAAACCTCTGTATGCAGCTATCAAAGGTACAGAGCACGACCCCTTCTTATGGACTCAAGAACAGCAAACGGCATTCGAAGATGTGAAGAGGGCTTTGATGAGTGCCCCAGCATTAGGTCTACCTGACCACACACGGCTATTCTACCTGTATGTACATGAGCAAAGAAGAATGGCTGTGGGAGTATTGACACAGTACTTGGGATCATGGCAAAGACCTGTTGCCTACATGTCTAAGCAACTGGATGCAGTGGCCAGCGGACTTCCACCTTGTCTAAGAGCTGTAGCTGCAGCCGCCCTGCTGGTAGCTGAAGCCGATAAACTCACTTTGGGTCAAGAACTTTATGTACGAGTTCCACATGCAGTACAGACGTTGTTGGATTACAAAGGAAATCATTGGTTTAGTAACAGCCGTATGACCAAGTATCAAGCAATGTTGTGTGAAAACCCAAGAGTGCATTTAGAGACTATAAATACCTTAAATCCAGCTACCCTTTTGCCACAACCTACTGAAAGTCAACATGATTGTTTGGAAGTAATGGATGAAGTATTTTCAAGTAGACCAGATCTTCGTGATTTTCCCATCCAGAACCCTGATGTTCAATATTACACCGACGGCAGTAGTTATGTAAAGAAGGGATCCGCTATGCAGGATATGCAGTAACAACGATAGACAAGGTGATAGAAGCTCGGCCACTGGCAAAAGGAACATCAGCACAAAAGGCAGAATTGATAGCACTGACACGAGCGTTACAATTGGCTGAAGGTTTAAGAGTGAACATCTACACGGACTCCAAGTATGCGTTTTTAACCACTCATGCCCACGGAGCTTTGTATAAAGAAAGAGGACTATTGAATTCAGAAGGCAAAGAAATCAAATACGCAGCTGAGATCCTACAACTATTGGAAGCAGTGTGGGAGCCGAAAGAAGTCGGTATTATACATTGTCGGGCGCATCTGAGAGGAGATGGTGATGTAACCAAAGGGAATCGGATGGCAGATAGTGCAGCTAAGCGTGCTGCTGAATCAGGAAGACAGGAATATGTGGGGCATATAGCTGCTCTTATACCAACTCCACTGTCTCAATGGACTCCAATTTATACAGCTCAAGAAGAGGAGTGGTTAGGGACTGAACCTGGAAAGTATTTGGAGAACAAATGGTATCAGTTAGAAGATGGAAGAATAGTTATTCCAGCATCACTAGCGGTAGAAATTGTCCAAAACTATCATAACGGGACACATTCTGGGAGACAGTACAGAAGAATCTCTCAGAAAACATTTCTACATACCAAGATTGTCCAACTTGACTCAGGCCATTGTACGTAGATGTGTAACGTGTGCTAAAAATAATGCAAGACAAGGACCAGTAAAGCCACCAGGAGTCCAGTTTATGGGGGGACTTCCCATGTCCGATTTACAAATTGACTATACAGTGATGCCTAAATCGGGTGGACATCGCTACCTGCTAGTAGTGGTGTGCACCTATTCAGGCTGGGTAGAAGCATGTCCTACTCGTACAGAGAAAGCAGGAGAAGTCGTGAGATTCCTGCTACGAGAAATAATACCCGATATGGACTACCCTGCTCTATAGGATCGGACAATGGTCCAGCTTTTGTTCATCAGTGTCTACAACAATTGACTCATATGCTTGGTATAAAGTGGAGGCTTCATACGGCATATAGACCCCAGAGTTCTGGTAAGGTAGAGAGAATGAATAGAACTATTAAGAATCAGTTGGCTAAAATGTGTCAGGAAACCCAACTTAAGTGGAACGTTCTCTTGCCCATAGCTCTATTTCGAATCCGTAGTACACCTACCAGAAGGATGGGCCTCTCTCCTTTTGAAATCATGTACGGGCGACCACCTCCCGTGCTTGGTAACTTAAGGGGGGATTTGAGTCAGTTGGGAGAAGGAATTACCCGGCAGCAGGTTGTAGAGTTGGGTAAGACTATGGAGGAGGTACAGAAATAGGTACAAGATAGATTACCTGTGAATATTTATCCCCCAATTCATAGTTACCACCCAGGCGACCAAGTGTGGATTAAAGAGTGGAATAATGTGCCGTTAGGGCCCAAGTGGAGAGGTCCTTATGTTGTTCTTCTGTCTACCCCTACAGCGATAAAAGTAGCCGAAGTGGCTCCGTGGATACATCACTCCAGAGTTAAACCAGCAGCAGCCGATTCCTGGCAAGTTACAGCAAATCCAGAGAATCCCTGCAAGATCCGGTTAAAACGCACGACTCAGTCGGAGTGACGAGGAACCTTGTAGATTACAAATTTTATTGTTTCAGAGACTTGGTAAGTAAGTGAGAAGGCCATAATAAAGCCTGTCCACTCACCAACGAGTGTATAAGTCAGGGAAAGTCTTGAAGGGACCCCTGTGAAGACGAGCAGAACTCCATTCCCTGCAGCCCTTACATCCTGGAAGCTGAGGTGCCTTCGCACGGACGAAGACTGAGGATGACGACGAAAGATGTATTTTTAATAATGTTTATTTATGTGTATTTTTTTATTCAGGAAGGTAGAGGTACCAACACTCCTAGCTGTGAGGTATGCATTAAGACTACAAGAACAGGTAACCATATATCCCAGACCCTAATTTGGCATTCGCAATATGAGTGTAAGGAGATGTATCAAGATGTAGATACTTAAATATAGAATATAGTGTGTGTCA
Source organism: Pelobates cultripes (assembly GCA_933207985.1). Taxonomy (NCBI): domain Eukaryota; kingdom Metazoa; phylum Chordata; class Amphibia; order Anura; family Pelobatidae; genus Pelobates; species Pelobates cultripes. The sequence continues at coordinate 42,084,691 of OW240919.1, read as the reverse complement.
TTTAGGAGTAGGAGAACCTAAGTGCTTCAGTCCTGAGTATCAACCCCGTACAATTTGGTTGACTCTCAGAAATGGAGATTCTCAGGGGACCCTAATTAATAAGACGGTATTAAAATCCATATATTCTTCAGGTGCTCTGCTATTTGATGCGTGTAAAGCAATATCAAGTGGTAGAAAGCCGTGGAATGTATGTGGGGATCTTAGATGGGAGAGGACGTATGGGTCTAATGATAAATATATTTGTCCCAGTAGTAAAAATAAATATGTAAGTCCAAGATGCCCAAATAGAGATTATAACTTCTGCCCATATTGGTCTTGTGTGGGGTGGGCGACTTGGGGACAGACAGTAGACAAGGACATGATTGTGACTAAGTTGCCTACTGATCCATATTGTAAGTCTATGGAATGCAATCCAATCCATATACTTATAAATAACCCTGACAAGTTCTTAGATAAATATGGTAATTTATTTGGGTTTCAAATATATGGGACGGGTTTAGACCCTAGGACAATATTGTTTATAGGGATAGAGACTGATACGGTAACCTCCCAAACTCATCAAGTATACCATTCCTTTTATGAAGAGATGAGCATAGATAATAAGATCCCCCATAATGCTAAAAACTTGTTCATTGATTTAGCCGAGAGTATTGCCGGTAGTCTTAATGTTACCAACTGCTATGTGTGTGGAGGTACTAACATGGGAGACCAATAGCCTTGGGAAGCAAAGGAGGTAATGTCCGGTTCTGAGGCAGTTGACCAATTAATATCTACACAAGCCGACTATCATATGAGTGTTAGAGGTAAATCTGAGTGGAGATAGAAGACCTCCATCATAGGTTATGTTTGCATAGCGAGGAAAGGAATGATGTATAATACTTCTGTAGGAGAATTAACTTGTCTAGGGCAAAAAGCTTATGATGATGATACAAAGAATACAACTTGGTGGTCGGCTTCAAATATCTCAGAACCATCTAACCCGTTTGCAAGATATGCCAATTTAAAGGGCGTATGGTTTGATCTATCCATCACATCTAACTGGAGAGCCCCAGCGAATTTGTACTGGATCTGTGGTAAGAAGGCCTATTCGGAGTTACCACAGGACTGGGAAGGGGCATGTGTGTTGGGTATATTAAAACCATCCTTCTTCTTGTTGCCTATTGAAACAGGTGAGACTTTAGGTGTTAAAGTGTATGATGTGAATCATAGGAAGAAAAGGGGACCCATAGAGATAGGTGCCTGGGAAGATAATGAATGGCCTCCCCAGCGTATTATAGATTATTATGGGCCAACCACGTGGGCAGAGGATGGTACCTTTGGTTATAGAACCCCTATTTATATGCTCAACCGCATTATAAGGTTACAGGCGGTGGTTGAGATCATTACTAACGAGACATCACAAGCGCTCAATCTTCTAGCGAAGCATAATACCAGGATGAGGACAGCAGTTTACCAAAATAGATTAGCCTTGGATTATCTTTTGGCAGTAGAGGGAGGTGTATGTAGGAAGTTTAACCTGAGCAATTGCTGTCTTCAAATAGATGACGAAGGGCAAGCAATAGCTGAGCTTACTAACCATATGGTTAAACTAGCGCATGTGCCTACTCAGGTATGGAAAGGGTACAATCCAAGTAGTTGGTTTGGTAGCTGGTATGAGTGGTTTGGAGGGCTTAAGGCAGTGGTAGGTGGAGTCCTACTGATTTTAATGTTGTGTCTACTCCTGCCGTGTCTTATACCCTTAGTAGTTAGGTCTGTGCAAAACCTGATAGAAAATATAGCAGAGAGGAAGGCTGCTGCACAGATAATGGCAATTTATAAATATAAGGCTCTAGATCAGGGAGAACCAATGCAGGAAGACGAGTGTTGAAGATTCACATCATAGGATAAGTCTGGTCTGGTTCAAAGGTAACTTGTGGTGTATGCAAACCAAGGTTAAGTGATACCTCAAGTAATTGTAAAATATCAAGAGGCATCAAAGGGGGGAATGTGGTGGAATCTCGGTAAAAATAAATTTAGTAGGCCGAGATTACCACGTGGCATGTGTACGTGCATATGCTGACGTGTCGATCAGTTGGTTGCACGAGGCAAGATACGATCAGTAGTGTACGGAGCATGTGCAAGAATACAGGATGTAGTATTCCCCTCCTCCATTGTGCTGGACAAACCATGCGGTCAAGCAGGAAGTTAATTCTTATTTGTAATGATTGGTCAAGAGAATGTGCGGGTGGAGCTTAATATGGGAGGAGTTATGTGCCTATATAGGGAGCCTGCACTGTTGTTCAGGGCTCAGAACTTGCTGTATTTTTGGTGACATTAGTCCCTCTGAGTCCCGATCGGTGATCCAATAAAGAATCTCTTCCTTCCTGAAGAAACCTGTGTCCATCCCTCTGTGCTTTGCTTCCGTCAGTTTCTCCGGTATCAATACCAGGGTACTCTTTATGTAGAAAAGACAGAGAAGGCAAGAAAGGGGGAGGGGTGGCCCTGTATGTGAAGGATAGCATAAAATCTAGCCTAATAAAAGTTAGTGAGGCGAACATAGAGTCCGTTTGGGTTACGTTAGAATTTGGTAATCGCACAGTAACTCGTGTAGGTGTGATTTACAGGCCCCCAGGACAAATAGAAGAGTTAGATAATCTACTAGCTGAGGAAATAGCTAAAATGACAATGAAGGGGGAAGTTATTATCATGGGTGACTTTATAAAACTTTATTTTTGTGTGCATAAGATTAACAGTTATTCATACTATGCCCCAACAGCAGTGGCAAGACAGAGAACTTAAAGCATAGCAAAGGTCAAGGCATATGAGTATACTGCACATTTTTTTTTAGGTGATATGAGGTACAAGCTATATCTAACATGTCTAGGTAGGGTATAAAGGGTAGGTGTACATTTCTCATATTACAAGCTGGTTCATAGACATGTAGCTAAAGGGAGTAAAGTAATTTGTGCAATGTCACATCAGTATTCACCTGTAGTTGGGAAACAGATATTAGTTAACATTTGCATGGTATGCATAGTAACGCACATTTTTTTAGTTTATAAGACAAGCTTAATACAGGCTATTTAGTTACATCTCATATGTTGCTTTACGATATGGTTGTCATGCTTAAGACTCGAGACATTTGTGCTTCTTCGTAAAGGTATTCACAACTTTTATGCTACCCAGTCATGATAAATATAATGAGAGTGTGTCATGGTAAGAGCCGCTTTTCTGAGCAAGAGATTTCAGACAGATCAGTAACATGAACATGTGCAGATATTGCATAGGGGTAACAACAAGGGGTGCTGGATTGGTTGCTTGCGCATCTTCCATTGGGTCATGGCTGTATGTGGCAGCATTTCTTTGTGAGGACGTGGCTGTCAGCCGACTCCCTGGATTGGTAGTCCCTTTGTGTCCATGTTTAGTCCTCGCCACGGCTTGTATGGCACCTCTGTTCCCTCTTCGTCTCTCCAGGTGACTCGTCTGCAGGGGATATGTGCACTGTCCTGCTGCCAGCTGGAGGGTCTGTGGGGTCCACGTTCTCTGCATCTTCGGCCCAAAGCCTGTGCGGGCACCTGTGCCTGTATTCCATTGATCCCTTCTCCAGGATCGCGGGCCCCTGGGTCTGTCAGGTCGCGGACATGCCCCGGGGTGTATGGACGGCTGTGGGGGGTCACCACCACTGGTGTCCCCAGCTTGGAAGAAGAGCGGGCATGGATTCCTGTGTTTCCCCTCCCGCGTGATGCAGGGGGTGCGGGTGGGAGTGTGTCGTGCCGTGGGGTGAGTCCTGAATTAGGCATTAATTTAACCGCTGTAGGTGCAGTTTGGAGCTCTGAGGCAACAGGGGTCAGTTTCACCTGAGGTCTGCGTTCTAGTCGCTCCCAGAAGTCCTCACACATTCCGTTAAATCTGGCATTGAATGAAATCATCCACTCCTGTGCCCCCTGGCCAGCTTCTGGCTGTAGTTTTCCCTGGGCGGCGGCCATTTTAGGTAAGCCTCGTGGGCCTTGCTGAGGCTGTCTGGGTGGCATTGTGAGGTTGCCATGCTTTCTGTATGGACCAGGATATCCCCCGCCGGTTCGGGGGGGGGGGGGAACAGGTGTTTTGTGCTTTACCCGCGGTCCTCGGCTGGAGGAACGGCCGTTTCCACCCTCCGTGGGACTTGCCTGGTGTACAGGTCGCAGGTGCTGTGTCTGGCCGCTGTCCGGAGCATGTGTCTCCAGGTTCGGATCGGAGCTCTCCCCTGTCATTAGAGGCATTGCGGTACCTGGCTGGGTGAGTTTTGGGGATGGCATTGTAGTTAATATTGCCGATGTCCGCGGATGTTGTACGGAGCTCATGGCAGACACGTCCGGTGGCCATGATGGTCAGGCCCCGCCCCCCTCATGGGTGACTTTAATCTTCCTGATGTTAACTGGAAATCCAAAATAGCTGCTTGAGCCAGGAGCACACATATTCTAAACTCCATACTGGGATTGTCTCTAAAACAACTCGTTGAGGAACCAATTCGTAAGGAGGCCATAATAGATTTAGTGTTTACAAATGGAGATTTGGTATCAGATATTACTGTAGGTGAAAGTTTAGGACCCAGCGATCACCAGTCAGTGTGGTTTAATATAAGAACAGTGACTGAGTCACACCACACAAAAACAAAAGTTTTAGACTTTAGAAAAACAGACTTTTCTAAAATTGGAATATGCGTAAAGGAGTCATTATCAGACTGGAGCAGTTTAAATGGAGTCCAGGAAAAAATGGGAAAATTGCATTAGGCTTGTCAGTAAAAGCAAAAAATGGAAGAAACCACTGTGGTACTCCGTAGATGTTGCCAAAATAGTAAAAAACAATGAATGATCTATAAGATTAGGCAGAAAGAGGCTAAGCAAGTCACAAGAGCCTCCAAAGCACACACAGAAGAGAAAATAGCACAGTCAGTAAAAAGGGTGATAAAACATTTTTTAGATACATAAATGAGAAAAGGAAAGTAAAACAAGGATTAGTTAGATTAAAAACAAAAGAAGGAATGTATGTAGAAGAGGATAAAGGTCTAGCTGACTGCCTCAATTAATATTTTTGTTCAGTACTTACAGATGAAAATAAAGGAAAAGGGCCTCAGTTAGGAAAAAGGACAAATGAGCCAATTGTTACATGTGAGTTTACAGAGGAAGAGGTTCTATTTCAACTGTCAAAAGTAAAGACAAATAAGTCAATGGGACCTGATGGAATACACCCAAAGTTATTAAAAGAGTTTAGTGGTGTACTTGCAAAACCACTAACAGATTTATTTAACCAATCATTGTTAACAGGAATAGTCCCAGGAGATTGGAAGTTAGCGAATGTTGTGCCCATTCACAAGAAAGGTAGTAGGGAGGAGTCGGGCAACTATAGGCCAGTAAGCCTTACTTCAGTAGTGGAGAAAGTAATGGAAACCATGTTAAAGGATAGGATTGTTGAACATCTAAAATCACATGGATTTCAAGATCAGAGACAATATGGGTTTACTTCAGGGAGATCATGCCAAACTAATCTTATTGATTTTTTTGATTGGGTAACTAAAATAATAGATCAGGGAGGTGCACTAGATATTGCTTACCTAGATTTAAGTAAGGCTTTTGACACTGTTCGACATAGAAGGCTCATCAATAAACTGCAATGTAACGGCACCCCCAGGGATAAAAGGGGTTAAAAGCCGTTTAGGAGATATTCCCTTCCAGATATACAGGCAGCTACTGTAGACACCAATCCACTGAACCGGAGAAGCATATGAATGCTCTCAAACATATGAATGCTGTAAACAGCCGAATAGGAAAACCCATACAAAAGGTTTACACTCCTAGCAGTTGAACTGGAACAGTATACAATAAATCCCCCCCCAAGAACGAGACAAAGCTCCGTGTTGAGGGTCAAGCAGTGAACAGACAGAGCGGTTTATTGTTCTTATATACACTGTTACGCTACTTGGGTGATTTGGATTGGAACTCAACTGCAGCTTGTAAAACTCCCTAATTACAATTGTGAAGAAACAGAGAATCTTTGAAGTATCAATACTGTAGCTTTAAGAAAAGAGAGAATCACTGGTAACTTGATTCAACCGAAGTTTTAATAAGTGTTAAACTTAAATGAATTGCATTTAGGCAATAATCCAATAAGAAGAAGTGCAAGTAATCAACAACACAAAGTTCATTAATAAGTATTTCCTTAGAGATGCATTAAGTAACATTCTTTTAAATAAAGGTAAATGTAGCAGTGAGTAAGCAAGCATTAGTTCATTATTAAATGATATTGTAGACAAATAGCTGAAAGATATACTTAAGGTTAATATGTGTAGTCCTCCAGTAGTTCAGAGATATGGTCCACTTGTAAAGTAGCAAATTATCCGTTCTCCAGTAATCCTTTATGGCAGGGCCGGACTGGGAAAAAAATTAGGCCCGGGCATTTTTCAATCAGAGCGGCCCCCTAAGAAGGGGGCGGGGCCAGAGAGGGTGTGTTTTGTCATCACTAATGACAAGCGCGCCCCCTCTCAAAGTGAGCATGTTGGTTCAATGCCCAGAGCCCTGCTGAAGAGCTCTGGCATTAGAAAAAGGCCATGAATTTGTTCTGCGCAGCGCAAGCAAATTTAATAACATGCTTGCGCTGTGTTTGCTTTTAAATTGTCTCTGGTGTCTCCACAAGTGGGATACCAGAGGACAAAAGAGCCAGGAAAGTGTATGGTGCATATGTTTGGAGCCTGCTTGTGGGATTGCGTGTGTGTAGAGTGTGGTGTGGTATTGTGTAAATAGGTCAATTTCATTTGTGTTTGTGGTGTAATATGTGTGGCTAGGGGTTGTAGAGAGTGTGTGTATAGAGGGCATAGTTTTATAGGGGATGCAGCGAGTGTGTGCATACGGGCTGAAGTGTGTGTGTATAGGTGACGTAGTGTGGGTAGCAGAGAGGGTGTGTTTAGAGAATGTTGTATGTGTTTGCTGACAAGGAATGTAGTGTGTGTGTGTAGGAGATCTACTGTATAAAGGACCTAGTGTGTGTATGTGTGTGTGTGTGTGTAGAGGATTAAGAGTGCATATAGGGTAAGGGATCTACTGTGTATCTGGAGCGTAATGTGTGTAGTGGTGCAGTGTGAGGGGTACTGTAGTTGCGTGTGTGTGTATATATATATATATATATATATATATATATAAAACCATCCACAAAGTCCTTGCACTCTAGCTCCAAAAGACATTCAAACCGGGTGCTCAAAATCAGGGGGAATGTTACATACCAGTAGATGGTGATTAGCACTCACGGATTTCCAAGGGTTAGATTAAAAAATTAAGTTTATTAATCCATATATTAAAAAGGCTATTTCGACGTTTCAGTCCACTTATGGGACTTATTGTATGTGTGAGGGGCGCAGTGTGTGTATGTAAGAGGGGTGCTGTGTGTGAGGGTGTTTTTATCTGCTGTCACATTCTAGGTTTCTAATTTTCTTTGTCTGTTAACTCACTGAGGGTTATTTTATATATATATATATATATATATATATATATATATGTGCTGTATATGTGTGGAGTAATGTGTGTGTGTGAGTAGGTGCTGTGTGTAGGGTGCTGTGTGTGTCTGGTGCTGTGTCTGTCTGGGGGTGCTGTGTCTGTCTGGGGTGCTGTGTTTGGGGGTGCAGTGTGAGTTTGGGGGTGCAGTGTGAGTTTGGGTGCTGTGTCTGGGGGGTACTGTGTGTGTGTGTCTGGGGGTGCAGTGTGAGTTTGGGTGCTGTGTCTGGGGGTGCTGTATGTGTCTGGGTGTGCATGTGTGTGTCGGGGTGCTGTGTGTGTCTGGGGTGCACTGTGTGTGTCTGGGGTGCTGTGTGTGTCTAGGATGCTGTGTGTGTCTGGGGTGCTGTGTGTGTCAGGGGGTGCTGTGTGTGTCTGGGGGTGCTGTGTGTGTCTGGGGTGCTGTGTATGTCTGGGGTGCTGTGTCTGGGGGTGCAGTGTGTGTCTGGGGGTGCTGTGTGTGTCTGGGGGTGCTGTGTCTGGGTGCTGCTGTGTGTATCTGGGGGGTGCTGTGTCTGGGGGGTGGTGTGTATGGGTGCTGTATGTGTCTGGGGGGGCTGTGTGTGTTTGGGTGCTGTGTGTGTCGGGGTGCTGTGTGTGTCTGGGGGTGCTGTGTCTGGGTGCTGTGTGTGTGAGTGAATGTATTTTTTATTTAAATTTAAGTATATATTTTTTATTAATAAAAAAAAAAAATTATATCCCCCCCTCCCTTCTTACCTTTATCCTGGGAGGGGGGGGAGGGTGGAGATCTGTTCTGCCTGAGGGGTGGGGAGCCATGCTGCCTTCCCAGGTGGTCCAGTGGTGAGAGTGAACTCTAACCTGCAGGTTAGAGTTCACTCTCGCGAGATCTGAGCGTTGCCGTGGTAGCTGTGGCAACGCTCAGAATCCCGCGAGAGGACCCGGCGGAGCTGCTGGCTAGAGCTCCGCTGGTCCTCTCTCCTCCCTCTCTCCTCCCTCTCCATGCCTCTGGGCTGGTGAGGGAGATCTTTGATCTCCCCACCCGCCCACGGAGGCACATAGCAGGGCCGGCGCTCAGATAGCGCTGGCCCTGCAGGGGCCGGCTGGGGAGATCCCTTGCTGGCCTCGGCCCCACGGCCACCGCGGCCCACTGGGCATTTGCCCGGTATGCCCGATGGCCAGTCCGGACATGCTTTATGGCATGCAGCAATTCTTTCATTGGCTCAAAGGCTGGAACGGCTTGTCTGAGCTTGTGGAGAGGTATGTCTGGTGGAAGTAGCTCCCAGTAGCTGAGCCTGTGGAGCTCGCAGAGGCAGCTCACACACAATCACCAAGCACCCTCTCCCTAAATACCGTCAGAGCTATGTCAGAGGGGGGCGGGGTCCGGTTACTCACAGCTGAGTGCCGAACCCGGAAGTGTTACTCCATGACATACACATTCTTACACATTAGTACCACCCACAGGGTTTTGTAAAACAACCAATAAACATACAATACACTCAGACACTCCCACACAAAATCCTCCCCTCTGTCTGTGATACAATTACCTTACACAATGGGTTAATGTAATTATCACAGGCAGAGAAATACAGTTTTTCCACATTATTCATAACTTTAAAAGTATACATCACATTCACATAAACATTTACTTACATTTTCAGAATCAGCATACTCAAAATACAAACATATGTCAAAATCATACAAATTGGTCCAGTGGGTCAAAAGATAGATCGAAGTCCTTTGTGACCAATTTAAACATGGCTTTTCTGCCCAAAACCAGTTCCACATAGTCTTCTATCCTGGAGATATAATATTGTTGAATGGGTTAGGCAGTGGCTAAATGACAGGCAACAGAGGGTTGTAGTCAATGGAGTATATTCAAAGCAAGGTCTAGTTACCAGTGGGGTACCTTAGGGATCTGTACTTGGACCCAATTTTTAAAATATTTTTATTAGTGATATTGCAGAAGGTCTTGATGGTAAGGTATGTCTTTTTGCTGATGATACTAAGATATGTAACAGGGTTGATGTTCCAGGAGGGATAAGCCATATGGCAAATGATTTAGAAAAATTAGAAAAATGGTCAGAGCTGTGG
>OW240919.1:42050087-42066763 GCA_933207985.1 Pelobates cultripes | reverse complement strand
TTCATATATTCCTTATCCCAATCTGGATCAGGACCATACCACGGCCATGACATCCTATCTCCCAAACACAATCCTCGAATCATATTCATATGGAAATCATCATTAGCCCCACACCTGGGAAAAGGATCAGATGACTTCATAGTCTCTGTCCATCCTGCTAAATTTGACACAAAGGGGATTGTAAGAAATCCTCCTTGTGCTCCTATTCTAGTAACATAATTTAGACATGACTCCCCTGGTTGAGGTAAAGGGTAAGAAATAGACTAATTATTTCCCATATTTCTGGCTCAGGGTAGAGACACTACCTACTTACCAATAAAGTGTCTCTACTTAACAAGCAAAATAAACACAAAGCAGACACAGGGTGACCAGAGGAACGAGAAGTTTGGGTTATTCTAGATCTATAAACCGTGTTTCCTAGAACACCTATAGTCTTAATAAACCGGAGACTCCTTTATAGTCTCAAAACCTGTATATACCTGAGATACCCTGTATCTATCTTAGATACTAACCTAGGTTACCAAGAACCCTATACTAGACCAACTGTCCAGTAAAAACCGGAGACCTATTTACAGTCTCAATATAACTAAAGTCCTTAAACCTTTCCTATCTACTGGATACAGACTTACTGAACCATAGGGGGTCATAGACAATCAGCATCAATAAGACACAAAAAGGCTACTTACCCACAATGGTCCTGCTGTAATCCCATTTCTTACACCAAGCTGAAAGGGTTAATGCTGTTCTGGACTTAACTCCCCTCGATTCTCGATTCTCCGGTCACCACATCAATTGACGGGAGTTCTTGTTTATTAAGACACAGACACAAAAGAGTGCTTAACAAGTTCTCAGTGAGTATATTTTCAGGGCTAGCATTTATACACAGTTTGTCACGCAAGCAGCAAGATTTATCGTTTCCTTGTAGTTAACAGTACATACTTGTCTGAAATTAAAAGATAAGCATTTGAATAAGGACGGGACAGGAACATCCTGAGGTCGAGCGAGGTCATACATCTTGTAGAAGGGAGGCCTCTCAAAGCATGTTACAGAATACATCTGCCAAGGTCAGCATAATTATTTCAAACATTATTTTAAAGCATATAAAACAAAAAGAGTTAACTATTTCATATCCTTACAAGAAGCAGCTGGTATTTATCAGGGCATGGCATCTAATGGTGTAAAATGGGTAGAGCCCAATAATAAGGGGGTCTATGCTCTGTCATCTTTAAACTTCACCAGCTGCTCTTGTGTAAAGCTTGGCAGAGTTGGAGTGGTCCGCAGGACCTCATGTTGTAATGCTGGGAAAGATATCCCCTGGACTGCAAGGAAGCAGAGCAGAAGGAGCGGTCTGGAACAGTTTCCCGCTGCCCTCCCCAATTTTCTAGGCTATGTGATGGTTTCTGTCTTGTGGTGTTGTTTGTTTCTGTTCTTGTTTTGTCACAGCTATGGCGGAGTTCCTGGCCAGCGCACGTAATGCACGGAAAGGATTTGGGGAGTCGCAGCCTGCTAGGGCTGATGGCCAAAGGCAGGCTGTACGAACTCTGGATAAAGACTTGGAGTATCTGTCTGTTGGGTAGTCACCCCAACAGCTGACAGGTGGAAATGCTGGCGCTGTAAAAGTTTAATAAAGCTGTGGCCGTTGCCCTTCCCCAACAATCAGGTGTCATGTCGTTATTGGGGGTAACGGGTATGGTATTCGGGTCAGCAGTCATGGCACATAGCATCACAAAGCGAGATGTGGAAATGTTGGAAAGACGCCTTTTGGGTAGGTTAAATTACAAAATTATGTTTTTGAAAGTACCGGTACTTAATTTGCTCATTTGCTGTTTCTGCCAGTATCTCCCTACCTGTCACAATACTATTTACTAAAATACTACATTTTGTAATACTAAAATTGACTTGGAATAGTGAAAAGACATGTTAACATTTCAAACATCCAAAATTAAGCTCTGGGCTCAAACTCCAACTACTCCTGGGCAGCAGAAATGATTATATTACACATCATCCCCAATACATGGAACAAAAACCTTTTCTTCCCTTTAATTTTTTCTATCTGTTGTGACTGATGTGTACTATAGTCATTGCTGCCGCACAGGACTAGTGAGAGTTTGAGCGTAGGGCTTGATTTTGTGTATTTGTATTACACAGCCATATAATAGTGCTGCCGGCCATCCTATGTGGTTAGAAAACACCCCTTGGTGTTTAGAGATTTTACCTCCTAGCTCAAAGAAGCAGGGTGTAGAACTCAGCTAAGAGGTTTGCCTTGACGTGGCAGGCGAGCTTACACTTGGGAGTGATACTAAAAACCTCCAGTTATTTAAATGTGCATATGGATTTGGGATAGTTCAAAGGGAACTTTTTCGGTTTATGTTAGCATTTCATCATATCCAGAATGATGCATGCTTGATTTATGCAGACTGTATCATGCAGCCTACCGTAAAATCTTGGGCCTATAAAAAAAGGTGATTATGGCCTTTCATCAGACTGGTGTTAGTCTGGCCATGTGGCAACTATCATCTTACTGTACACACAGGGCAGGCCTTAGTTCAGTAGGTGCCCTGTGTGAAAAATCTTCACAGTGTCCCTCACTGGTCACACGTCCCACCATTTAAATATTTCCATTCTTATTAACCCCCAAACAAATAGATTAGAAAGCTCGATGAACATACATTTTTTATATACCGGCATTAAACATGTAAGTGCAATGTAAGTATAATTATTAAATAAAGCAGTATTAAATAATAATTGTCATACTAATATGCTAACACATTAAGGATATACAGTCCTAACAAATTATGTCAGGGTGTCATGTAATGCAGGTCATCTTTTTCAAGTAAGTGCAACTAGAAGTGAATGGCGAGTTTACGAGAGCATGTCTAAGGGGCTGTAGAGATTGTGTGTCTAGATGCTGTAATGTGTATGTGTGTGTCGATAGGGACAGTAGTGTGTGTATAGGGGCCTGGAGTGTGTTTGTATCCAGTGGCTGCATTGTGTTTGTATATATGTATAGGGTTTGCATTGTGTAGTTGTAATCTAAGCTTTATGTGTAAGTGGTGTAGTCTGTGCATAGGGGTATTTGTGTATAGCGGTTATGGTGTGTGGGTATATAGGAGTGTACAGTGTGTATAGGGTTATAGTGTGTATTGAGGGTCTATTGTGTGTGTAAAGGGGTGCACTGTGTGTATAGGAGTATGTACAGTTGCAAGAAAAAGTATGTGAACCCTTTGGAATGATTTGGATTTCTGAACAAATTGGTCATAAAATGTGATCTGATCATCATCTAAGTCACAACAATAGACAATCACAGTCTGCTTAAACTAATAACACACAAAGAATGAAATGTTGCCATGTTTTTATTGAACACACCATGTAAACATTCACAGTGCAGGTGGAAAAAGTATGTGAACCCTTGGATTTAATCACTGGTTGAACTTCCTTTGGCAGAAATAACTTCAACCAAACGTTTCCTGTAGTTGCAGATCAGACGTGCACAACGGTCAATTGTTGACTGTGATGTCTATTGTTTTTTGTTTTTTTTTAAATTCTTTATTTTTATTGTGCACAAGATAACATAAAAGCTGACAATGCCACAACAGCATAGTACAAGCCCATTAAAGCAAGATTATTCACATAGATGGCACAGGGTTATTGGCACATTTTGTATTTTTGAGGATAAACATACATCGAGTTGTAAGTTACCAAAGTGACAGGTAGTAACATCATTGAATGAAACGTAGTGGGTTTTGTGAGAGTAACTTAATAAAATGCATATTCTAACAGCATGGCTGGTCTGAATAGTGCTACACAGCTAACTGGTCCAAAATAGGCATTGAGGTGGCTTGTTATGCTAAGCCTATTATAATTGAATGAGTATGTGAGGAGTGCAATACTCAGTCGTTTTACTAATGGCTTGTCTAATAACCTAGATTAAACATTAGGGATGGGACACTAATTAACATAGGTGCTTCCAAAGGCTGTTAGTAAGTAAGTTTAACGGTATGCTGTACTATAGAACTTAAGATGCAGACATGCTAGTGTTAAATGGTGTTTGTATGAACATTATATCACCCTGGCTGGATTAGAGTTCTTGGGTTGGTTTGCGTTCCAGGGCTTTTCGGCTCGGCGGGTCCGTGCGGCCGGGAGCGAGTGTCCTCTGGTGCGGGGGTTCAAGCAGCGCCCCTCCGGGAGTGTTGCTGTGTTGCTCGTTGGTATCTTTTGGGCTGCTTCTCCGGCTGGCCATGGGTACCTCTTCTGAACTTCCCGAGGTGAGCGCCTGTAAGGACGGATGTTTGGGCACTGTGTGATACAGTTGGCTGCTGGATGAGACCGCTGTTATGGCCGCCGATGAATGTTGTCGGCCTTGCTGTGGGAGTTCCTTGGTCTGTTGCGAGGTTGGCAGTCTCTGGCGGTGGAAGGTCGGGTGCAGTGTGGGCTGGTTCCGCTGCCCTTGTGGCTCGGGCTAGGCCTCCTCCGCTGTTCGCCTTTGGCGAGTTCCGTGTAGTGGGCTGGTAAGTAGTCGCTTGTGGGGTTGCGGTGTCTAGTGTGAGGAGCTTGAGTTCTTCTGGCCCCTTGGGCTCTTGTCCAGAGACCCAGTTTGTTGCTCTACTCCCTGCGAGGGCGCACTCTCTCTCCCCGGCCCCAGCGCACATGGCATCCGCCATCTTGGATGTCGTGTTCAGGCCTTTGAGCGGGGTGGTAGTACCTCTGGACCCTGGATGTGTGGCCTCTGGGTGAGGACCGGGATTACCCCCGCCGGTCCAGAGGGGGGGGGACAGGGCCAGGACCGCCCGGGTCTTGATCTCCGGCTTCGTACCATTAGGCGGGATAGTGGGGCAGCGGCCGTCTGTCCCTCTCACCGCCGGCGTAGGCCCCAACTTGTTCGTTGCGGGCTTCACCTCCTGGGGACTGTAGCTCCGGTAGCCAGCCTCTCCCAGGATCCGGTAACTTCGTGGTTCTGAAGACCCTTGCTGCCGGTCAGTAGTAAGGTCATTTTCCATATTTTTAAGCATATTTGTGGGTGTATTGCAGGAGCTGAACTCATGTGCGACCGTCCAGCTCGGCGGTCCGGCCCCGCCCCCCTCGTGATGTCTATTGTTGTGACTTAGATGATGATCAGATCACATTTTATGACCAATTTGTGCAGAAATCCATATCATTCCAAAGGGTTCACATACTATTTCTTGCAACTGTAAGTTTCTATGTGGTGTGTACTGTGTGCATAGGGGCTTTAGTATGTGTAGGGGTGCAGTGTGTGTGTGTGTGAATATATATATATATATATATATTTATAAACAGGAGAAAGTCAGGATGCACACACATGTCTTCAAAATAGTGAAATGTGATTTAATCAATAATCAGGCATACAGCAAATAGAATCAACGTTTCGATCCCAGGGGTACTGTATGCCTGATTATTGATTAAATCATGCAGTATTTTGAAGACCTGTGTGTGCATCCTGACTTTCTCCTGTTTGTATATTGGACGCATGTGGATTGCACCCAGGCTATTGTATTTATAATCCTGGTAAGGAGAGTGCCAAGCTATCATCTATTTATATATATTTATATATATACAGGGAGTGCAGAATTATTAGGCAAGTTGTATTTTTGAGGATTAATTTTATTATTGAACAACAACCATGTTCTCAATGAACCCAAAAAACTCATTAATATCAAAGCTGAATATTTTTGGAAGTAGTTTTTAGTTTGTTTTAGTTATAGCTATGTTAGGGGGATATCTGTGTGTGCAGGTGACTATTACTGTGCATAATTATTAGGCAACTTAACAAAAAACAAATATATATACCCATTTCAATTATTTATTATTACCAGTGAAACCAATATAACATCTCAACATTCACAAAAATACATTTCTGACATTCAAAAACAAAACAAAAACAAATCAGTGACCAATATAGCCACCCTTCTTTGCAAGGACACTCAAAAGCCTGCCATCCATGGATTCTGTCAGTGTTTTGATCTGTTCACCATCAACATTGCGTGCAGCAGCAACCACAGCCTCCCAGACACTGTTCAGAGAGGTGTACTGTTTTCCTCCTTGTAAATCTCACATTTGATGATGGACCACAGGTTCTCAATGGGGTTCAGATCAGGTGAACAAGGAGGCCATGTCATTAGATTTTCTTCTTTATACCCTTTCTTGCCAGCCACGCTGTGGAGTACTTGGACGCGTGTGATGGAGCATTGTCCTGCATGAAAATCATGTTTTTCTTGAAGGATGCAGACTTCTTCCTGTACCACTGCTTGAAGAAGGTGTCTTCCAGGAACTGGCAGTAGGACTGGGAGCTGAGCTTGACTCCATCCTCAACCCGAAAAGGCCCCACAAGCTCATCTTTGATGACACCAGCCCAAACCAGTACTCCACCTCCACCTTGCTGGCGTCTGAGTCGGACTGGAGCTCTCTGCCCTTTACCAATCCAGCCACGGGCCCATCCATCTGGCCCATCAAGACTCACTCTCATTTCATCAGTCCATAAAACCTTAGAAAATCAGTCTTGAGATATTTCTTGGCCCAGTCTTGACGTTTCAGCTTGTGTGTCTTGTTCAGTGGTGGTCGTCTTTCAGCCTTTCTTACCTTGGCCATGTCTCTGAGTATAGCACACCTTGTGCTTTTGGGCACTCCAGTGATGTTGCAGCTCTGAAATATGGCCAAACTGGTGGCAAGTGGCATCGTGGCAGCTGCACGCTTGACTTTTCTCAGTTCATGGGCAGTTATTTTGCGCCTTGGTTTTTCCACACGCTTCTTGCGACCCTGTTGACTATTTTGAATGAAACGCTTGATTGTTCGATGATCACGCTTCAGAAGCTTTGTAATTTTAAGAGTGCTGCATCCCTCTGCAAGATATCTCACTATTTTTGACTTTTCTGAGCCTGTCAAGTCCTTCTTTGGACCCATTTTGCCAAAGGAAAGGAAGTTGCCTAATAATTATGCACACCTGATATAGGGTGTTGATGTCATTAGACCACACCCCTTCTCATTACAGAGATGCACATCACCTAATATGCTTAATTGGTAGTAGGCTTTCGAGCCTATACAGCTTGGATTAAGACAACATGCATAAAGAGGATGATGTGGTCAAAATACTCATTTGCCTAATAATTCTGCACTCCCTGTATATATATATATATATATATATGTGTGTGTGTGTGTATATGGGATATAGTATAGGTGTATAGGGGGTGTAGTGTGGGCCTACTGGGGTGTAGTGTGTGTATAGTGGCCTTATTACTTTATTATCCCACATTAATTCCTTCCTCCTCTTGTTACTCTGCATTATCATTCTGATACCTGGTAATACAGTGTGGAATCTGGTCTAGCTCTCCGCTTGTGTCCCTTTTCCAATATCCTCCCTTCCCACTATGTGTCTGTATCCTCATATTCCCTCTTCTCTCCTGTGCCTATCCCCCATGACCTATGTCCCCCCATTATGAATTATGTTTCCATGTTTCCCATTGTATTAATGCATCTTTTTTATCTATTTCCCTATTACCCCCAGTGCAAATGACTTCCACCTGTGTCCATGCTCACTTATGTCTATGTGTCCATGTCCCCCCATATGTACATTTCCTCCCCCTTATGTCCATGATCATGATGTTCTTCCATGTGTTTATGGTCCGTGGTTATGGCCTCCAATGTGTCCATTTCCTTATCTTGTGGCCAAGTCCCCACCTTGTGTCCATGTCCCCATGCCCTTCATGTGTCTACACCTCCTCTTGTGTTATGTTCCCCATTTTATCCTTAAGCACACCTTGTGTCCATAACCCCATACACCCCCTGTGTCCCCCATTGTGTCCAGGTTCCAATGTCTCCCATGTGGCTATGTCCACATGTTCTCCTTGTTGTGGCTATTCCCATGTATCCCTTTCTGTCTATATCCCCCGTGTCCTTGTATCCATGTCCTCTTGGCCTCCTTGTGTCCATGCCCACATGTCTCCCAACTGTGACCATATTCACCATTATGTCACCATGTCCTCCTTGGCTCTGTATCCCTTCTTTTATCTATGCCCCTCCTTGAATCTTTGGTCCCACTTTGTAATCACGCCCCTTATGTGCCCATGCCTCCCTTGTGTCTATGTCACCATGTTCCCCTTGTGTGCATGCTCCCCTTTTTGTTCACATCCCCATTCTGTGTCTATGTCCCTCCCATGTGCATATGTCCCTACTTGAGTCCATGCTCTCTCGTATGCCCATGTTCTCCATGTTTATACATGTTCTCCCCGTTTATGTTTATGTGCCCACATGTGCCCATGGTTTGTGTTCTAATCTGTGCCTCCATCTGTTTTGAAGCCTGGCCAAGTAGCATGGGTATGAGAGTTCTAAGAGCAGGTATGTCAGGTGCTTTATAGAGGGGGTGAGGATATAACTATGCTAACTCCATACTAGCCACACTACATGCTAATCCTAGCTTCCTTTAATTTCTGAACTACATGCTAACTCCACTTTCCCATACTGCCTGACCTACATGCTAACTCCAATTCCCATACTACCTGCCACGCTTACTCCAGCTTCAATACTGCCTGCACTACAGACTAACCCCTGCTTCCATACTGCCTGACCTACATGTTAACTCCAGTCCCATACTATCTGACCTACATGCTAACTCCATATTCCCATACTATATGGCCTACATGTTAACTCCAGTCCCATACTATCTGACCTACATGCTAACTCCAGATTCCCACACTATATGGCCTACATGTTAACTCCAGTCCCATGCTATCTGACCTACATGCTAACTCCAGATTCCTATACAATATATGGCCTACATGTTAACTCCAGTCCCATGCTATCTGACCTACATGCTAACTCCAGATTCCTATACAATATATGGCCTACATGTTAACTCCAGTCCCATGCTATCTGACCTACATGCTAACTCCATATTCCTATACAATTTATGGCCTACATGTTAACTCCAGTCCCATAATATCTGGCCTACATGCTAACTCCAGATTCCCATACTATCTGACCTACATACTAAACTCTAGATTCACATACTATCTGGCCTACATGCTAAGCCCAGCTTCCATACTACATGACCCAGATGCTAACTCCAGATTCCATGCTACATGCACTACATGCTAATCCAATCTCAGCACAATGGTCGCTATACATGTCTTAAAAGGAAATAGGTAATCACATCTTTCTCCTATTTTAAATCCCTTAAACCACCTACATCAGCGTATTATAAATCAGCTTGCAAACGCAGTCAATGTCAATGTTAATGGTTAAACAGCAGACATATTTTTTTTTTCTTCGAATATGTGTTCTTGTAGTTTACATGAATTTCATGACAGGAAAAAACCTCAATGCGTGTTTCCTGCTAAAATACTTCATGAACACATTGAAGACCAAAGATGAAAAAATATTCACTTGTTCAACTTCAACAGAAGATGGCAGCAGAAGGTTTACATAAATTACTTCTATGGAATTTACTGAAGTGTGTTAAGGGCTATCAGAGCTCATAGCAGCACTAACTGCTACTGACTTGATAATCAATTAATGCAGCATCAATTTCAGAGTTTAGTGGGTCCTGTGTGTTAATTCAATATCATGTTAAGCTTCTTTATAGCTTGGTGTCATTCACCCAAACAAATTTCTCTTTTCAAGGGGATATCTTTTTGTTGCATTTTGAAAACAGGCCACAATAAGCAAATCTAGATTAAAAGGTTTACTCAAATTTAAAACATTACAAAATGACAAAGATGCCGTTAAGCTCATGGAAGAGGTCTCCTGAAGCTTTAAAAGGACATTATAGGCATCTCATTGAAGTGGTCTGGGTGCAGTGTCGCTGTCCCCCTCAGTCCTGCAATGTAAATCTCTAGTTTCAGAGAAGCTACAATATTTACATTGCAGTACTAAGACTGCCTCTAGTGGCGCTTCCTGAAGTTTCAAGGAGTTTGACTCAGTGAAATGATGTTGGACATCCTCAGGCTCTGCATTAGGACATCAGGCATCAAGATAAACCCCATAGTAAAGAATGGATTCAATGCTTTCCTATGGAGAAGGCCTAATGCTTGCTGTGCTCGCTCATTACGCCCCCTCCATCAACGGATGTTGGAGAATGGACCGAGGTGCTGGAATCGAATAAGTGAATAACGTTTTTTTAAATTTTTTTTTATTATTTTGGTTGTGCATAGGTTAAACAAGTAAGTTTGCACCGAGTGCACTGCACATTATTTATAATAGAATAATAGACAATATTAATCAGAAGCCTACATGTCACAGCAGAAAATATGAAGTGCTAAAACATATAGACTTGAGTATTGCTGATGTTGAGAACCACTGGGTCACATTAGAAAAAAAGTGTGCCCTTTTAACCCGGACAAGGTTGGTACCGCTATAGAAGAGTGACATCAGCAAAGGCAAAAATAAATCATATGGTGTCAGGCAATGGCCAGCTTGTGATCCTCTGCTAGGTATAAGATCAGATTAGAAGCAGGACTGCTGCTTTACTTGAGGTTCTTACTCAGCCAATGTCCTCGTTTGGTGGACTCAGAGGAATTATTCTAAGATGATGCGAGGGTATGTTGAAAGGTGGATAAAGGGGACCATACCTTCTTCCCCAGGCATGGTAAAAGGCCAGCATCCACAGTTCACTGACTTGGGGCGCTTAAAGGGTCCAAGTCCTCTGCTAGAGAGAGACAGTGTTGCCACTGCATGCAGTCGATCTTCTGCCCATGTGGTCAATGCATAGGGGATTCACCCTCATTGGCCCTCGGCCCAGTTGGGCCTGCGATGGCAGGTTTCTGTGTGTGAGGCTCTGGATTGCCCGAAGGTGCTCTCTCCTCCCGCATCTCACCCTGCTGAGGTTGGTGCAACGGATCTGCTAGTCTTGCCTCTAGGGTCACCCAAAAGAGGTCAATTATAGCATCCAGCCATCGGAGGGGCCCTTCAACCAAATCTAAGACTTGCCTCCTGGCCTGTGCCAGTGAGTGAAGTGTTGTCTAAGAATGCTCAGTACAAGCAATGTAGGAGCCTGTTAGTAAGTAGGGTGTCCCAGTGAGGATCAGGATAACCCCCACCGGTCTGGGGGGGAGGGGGGGTTGCACAGTATCCTGCAGGGACTCAGCGTCACCCTGTTCTATCGATCGGTCACCTCGCCAGATCGACATGAATATAAGGCCTCCCCTGCAGTACAGTAGACTCCAGCCACGGAAGTACACTGAATGGCCCCAGATGGTTTCAGGATTAGTTAAGTCACGGTAGAAGAACGTGTGGGTGTTATTTTAGTCGAATAGACGACTCGAAGGTAAGTACAGACTCGGAACTCAAGTGAAATGCATCTAGCCGCTGTGCTGCTCAGTCCCCCCTCCCAATAAAGGGTTATTTACACCTTTACATTATTGGGTGGGGATGGGGGACCCAGAGGAACATGTTCATGTTAGGTATCTATCTATGCATTCCTAATACTAAAGTGTTCCTTTAATCAAACTTATCTCCATGTACCCTATACATTCTTCACACATTCATTATAATATGAAGCACATACATTATACAGTGTTTTATTCAATTTGTATATATTTTTTATTTTTTCATTATTTGTAATTTGTAAATTGTAGTAAAACAAACTAAAATCCTAAATGTTATAATCCCACACTATCCACACACTAGACGTTCTATGTACATACATTACACATCTAATAAACATGCACAATAAGATTGCACACAGTCAATCCCCACCCCCTATATTTCTGAATCAGGACTTAATCAGGACTTAATAAAGTCAGTTCCATTAACCTCCCAATAGCATCTCTGTAGATGGGAAAATTAATGATGTCGAAGTGCTAGAATATTGTACCAGCTTCGGGTTTTATGAGAGCTAAGTGGAAAGATTTAAAGGGACATTTCAGCCAGAATATTTACTAGGAAGCAAGGCATTAAAAATACTGACATAAGTATCCACATTTTCTGCACATTGTCAAATGTGTAAAGTACAAGGGCAAAACATTTTATTTTATCTTTATTGCTCTTTTGGCTTCTCTGACATAATTCTGTTGTTTTTATTTTTGGAGAGGCGGTAATAAATCTTCATCGTATGATACAGTAGAAAATCGATGTACCTGTATACTGCTCACGTTTCCAGAGTAGAAGGGCGGTAGATGATCACAAGCGCTATTCACTAAAAAATGCAGCAAATTAAATGAGAATGGAAAAATTGAGGCTGATCTGAAAAAAATATCCAACTGAGCTATGGCTAGAGCTATAATCTGAGTTTGAGTCACAAGTTATTATTTGGGGTTAATTTGTGAAATGTCAGAGTGTAGCGACTGTGTGTGACAGCGGCTTTGTAAATGGAGTGACATTTTTACTGGCACCGCTGCAAAAATGGGTTTTTAACACGTAATTCAAACTAAGCTTTTTTATCATGGATGTAAATACAGTACAAAGAGTGCATACAGAGAAGAGGAAACATTAATGTTTGTATTTCTCCTCTTTGTTTGCAATGTTTGTCCTGGCTTTATGATGACATTTGCCAAGTCTTTAATAATAATGTTAAAGTAAAGGAAAAAAAATGTCATACTAGTTCAAAGTGATTTATTGTGTTTTAGGTAATGATGTAATTTCCAGAGAAATGATAGTTCCCCTTTAAGCTTCAGGAAATAGTTTGTATACTAATTTATATACATACCTATGTTTTATGCGTATCTCCAGATTATACGGTAAATGTTCTTTGGTGTAGTTATAAATGTTAGCTATACATATTTTCTGGAGATATGTTAGTACCATTGGTGGCCAGTGATTCCATCTCAGAACCAATAGACAAAACACAAAATCTCAGAATATATCCCATATTTTTTTTTTTTGCATACTAGTTATTGTATGATAATATTAGGACAAAATGTATATTTTAACATTGTTAACTTTAATTCCTCTGGTGTTCCTCTGAGATTTTGCTATTTTTGTGATGGAAGTTATATAAACTTATTCTAGTATACTCACAACTGTACATGTAATGTGTAGGAAAGAATGGGAGCCTCTTACACTCTGGGAGCCCTTTGAGTTGGGAGACAGAGATATCATCCAATACCCTACACTTTGGGTGGTCTCGTAGGTGTGAGTTAGTGTATTACTTGTCTATTTGTGTCTGTCTATATAACTATTAGAATGTGTATGCAAGAGTGTTTGTGTCTGTCTGAGTGTTATTATGTGTGTCTGTGTATCTGTGCTAGTACAGTTGCAAGAAAAAGTATGTGAACCCTTTGGAATGATATGGATTTCTGCACAAATTGGTCATAAAATGTGATCTGATCATCATCTAAGTCACAACAATAGACAATCACAGTCTGCTTAAACTAATAACACACAAAGAATGAAATGTTGCCATGTTTTTATTGAATACACCATGTAAACATTCACAGTGCAGGTGCAGGTGGAAAAAGTATGTGAACCCTTGGATTTAATAACTGGTTGAACCTCCTTTGGCAGCAATAACTTCAACCAAACGTTTCCTGTAGTTGCAGATCAGACGTGCGCAATGGTCAGGAGTAATACTTGACCATTCCTCTTTACAGAACTGTTTCAGTTCAGCAATATTCTTGGGATGTCTGGTGTGAATCGCTTTCTTGAGGTCATGCATCTCAATCGGGTTGAGGTCAGGACTCTGACTGGGCCACTTCAGAAGGCATATTTCTTTCTGTTTTAGCCATTCTGTTGATGATTTACTTCTATGCTTTGGGTCATTGTCCTTTTGCAACATCCATCTTCTGTTGAGCTTCAGCTGGTAGACAGATGGCCTTAAGTTCTCCTGCCAAATGTCTTGATAAACTTGGGAATTCATTTTTCCTTCGATGATAGCAATCCGTCCAGGCCCTGACGCAGCAAAGCAGCCCCAAACCATGACGCCCCCACCACCATACTTCACAGTTGGGATGAGGTTTTGATGTTGGTGTGCTGTGCCTTTTTTTCGACACTCAACTTTGGTTTCATCTGTCCACAGAATATTTTGCCAGTACTGCTGTGGAACATCCAGGTGCTCTTGTGCAAACTGTAAACGTGCAGCTATGTTTTGTTTGGAAAACAGTGGCTTCCTCTGTGGTATCCTCCCATGAAATCCATTCTTGTTATTGTTTTAGGTATTGTAGCATTTGCCAGTGACTTTTGTAAGTCTTTAGCTGACACTCTAGGATTCTTCTTCACCTCATTGAGCAGTCTGCGCTGTGCTCTTGCAGTCATCTTTACAGGATGGCCACTCCTAGGGAGAGTAGCAACAGTGCTGAATTTTCTCCATTTATAGACAATTTGTCTTACCGTGGACTGATGAACAGCAAGGCTTTTGGAGATACTTTTATAACCCTTTCCAGCTTTATGCAAGTCAACAATTCTTAATCGTAGGTCTTCTGAGAGCTCTTTTGTGCGAGGCATCATTGACATCAGGCAAATCTTCTTGTGAAAAGCAAACCCAGAACTGGTGTGTGTTTTTTATAGGGCAGGGAAACTGTAACCAACACCTCCAATCTCATCTCATTGATTGGACTCCAGTTGGCTGACATCTCACTCCAATTAGCTCTTGGAGATGTCATTAGTCTAGGGGTTCACATACTTTTTCCACCTGCACTGTGAATGTTTACAAAAATAACAGGGGTTGGTGCCCTAGGACTCTTTGCACTATAAACACTAAAGGAGCTGTAGAGGTTATGATCAGAGGCGGCTCTCTAATTAGGCGGCTTAGTCGGCCGCCTAATGCCTTGTGCTGTCTGGGGCCCCGAGGTCGCCTAAACCACCTTAGGGCAGACTGTGTCGGGTCCTTGGTCAGTGACCGAGGACCCGACACCAGGAGGGGGCCTGGCGGCTTACTGGATATGCCGCCGGGTGCAAGGCCCCTCCTTGCCGTCTGCCCGGGAGAAGAGCGCCTATCGCAAACAGCGGTTTGCAGCTCCGCAGTGTGCGGAGCAGCAGACCATGTGTCTCGCAGATTCTGACCAATCAGCAATACTCTGACTGGATTACGCGAGATACATAGTCAGCAGCTCTGCACACTGCAGAGCTGCAGACTGGCGACTATAGCCACAGGACCACCAGGGAGCCCACCGGACCACTTGGGAGAGAAACAAGGTATTTAATCATCCCCTCCCTCCCAGTATTCCCATCCCCCAGCAATAACCCTCCCCCTCTCAGTATTCCCCCCCAGCATTAACTCTCTCCCTCCCAGTATTCCCCCCAGCATTAACCCTCTCCCTCCCAGTATCCCCCCACAGCATTAACCCTCTCCCTCCCAGTACCTCCTCCCCCCTCCCACACTTTAAGCAGAGTATAAACATGACTTAGTTAGATTGCTTACCCTTTTTCTCTGTTGAAAAAAATATCAACAGTATAGTAGAATGCTGTCCCACGTGTTACACATGACAAACGTCCAGTTGGCCCCTGGACTCTTGGGCTAGTACCCTCTCTTACTGTAAAACATGAAGTGATGTATAACTATTGCTGGCCTAATCTGCTACAGTGGTGAAAAAGCAAAGCCTGAATTAACTCCTAATAA
Source organism: Pelobates cultripes (assembly GCA_933207985.1). Taxonomy (NCBI): domain Eukaryota; kingdom Metazoa; phylum Chordata; class Amphibia; order Anura; family Pelobatidae; genus Pelobates; species Pelobates cultripes. The sequence goes on along the minus strand of OW240919.1, from coordinate 42,051,264 downwards.
CTTAGATACAGTGTCATTAAAATAACTTTATTCTAGCAGACTATACACTCTTTAGAAAGGTAATGTCGCCGTGCTGTTGGCAGCAAAATAGAACAGCAGATATTTGAAAACCTGTCAACAGGAACAGTCAAGATTCTATATAAAAATCACATGTAATAAAAGTTTCTCACATGTTAATTGTGTGTGTGTGTAGGTGGGGGGGAGGCTGGGGGGGGGGGTCATAGACTCTACCACGGTGGCTGCTGTGTTAATTGTTCTGATATAATATCACTGTTATGGTGTTTTTTAACAAATATAATACAGTAACTGTATAGAATTCCACCTTGTAAGGGGCACATAGACGTCCACACAGCTTCATTTTATATAAAGGAGCAGTGTATGCGATCATCACCGAAAAGGAATGCTATGGAAAAAATACAAAAGAACTTTTTTCCTTTTAATTATAGTGTGCCTTCAAATTCTGTAGAGCACAGCATAATAGAGTAAGTAAGAAAATGGGAAAATTACTAAAACAAACCAATATAATAAGTATTACTTGAAAATATGACAGGGCAGTTAACGTAAATGGTTATACATTATTTAGGGAGGATAGAAAAAACAGGAAAGGTGGTGGGGTATGTTTGTATGTCAACCATGAGTTAAAGCCAAATATTAAGCAAATGGAGTGTGACAAGGAAAATGTGGAAGCTTTATGGGTAGATATTTGCTTGGGGCAAAAGAAGGGAAATCAATTATTGGTTTGGATATGTTATAAACCAACTAATGTTTGCTGTTAGAACAAATTGGGAAAGCTGAACACCTGGGTAACACATTAATTATTGGAGATTTTAATTACCCGGACATAAATTGGGATAGAGGGACTAGTAGTTCAGCAAGGGGAATCAGGTTTTTGAATGTGTTAAATGACACCTTCATGTCACAACTGGTACAAGCCCCAACTAGAAAGGATACCTGTCTGGATCTTGTTATAACAAACAATGTTGAACTTTTGACAAACAATCAGGTAGGGGAGAATTTGATAAATATTGATCACAAATAAGCTCAAAAAAGCAAATGCAAATGGGGTATAGTAAAACATGATTTTAAAAAGACCAAATTTAAGAAGATTAGAGTAGCTTTACAACTCATTGATTGCCATAAATTATTTAGTGTAAAAAAACACTGAGGAAGAAATGAG
>OW240919.1:42014772-42040517 GCA_933207985.1 Pelobates cultripes | reverse complement strand
ACAGATGCCAAAATTTTGATCTTAAGCGTTTTTCTTGTATAGGTATTGAAAGAGTCTATCCACACTGGAGAGGGGGGGGACAGATTAAAATTGTCACAAAGAGAAACCTTTTGGATTCATAAATTAAAAACATTGGAACCTCAGGGTCTTAATGTGGATATAGATTTGGTATGTTTATGATCTATGGGGGAAACATGACCCCTTGCCATTGAAGAAGTCTTGAATTGTTGTGACAAGTTGTCTGATTTATATAGATTATAATTTTGACAATTTTTTGAGATGTATATTGAGAAGAATGCTAATAAGTCTTTTTTTCTTTATATAAAATTATAAATACAAATTGGTATTACATGTAAAAACACTTAGCTAATTCTGTTATCATCTAGATACATTATTCAATGTGCATTGGTTTGAACAATAAAGTTAAGAAGATCTTGAGACGCCCGGAAGTGTTATGCCGGATCGTATTTTGAACCGCAAGTCTCTAACAGGACACAGCTGAGAAGATCGTTTTAATTGCTGAACAACAGGAGGAAATCAGGACTAGCCCTATTTAAGGGAGAACTTTAGAGGGAGGGGGAGGCTGTATTTTTTCTGTATTGTCATGAATTTGTTTTTATTGTAATTATCAGTCCCTGAGGAAGTTTCTATTTGTGGAAACGAAACGCGTAGGACTGGGAGTTTTTACTATTTTTATTCATTTTTATGAAATAAATTTTGTTTATACCTACCCATCGAATTCCTGATTTTGTATATCGTGGAGGGACCTGTGGTTCCTGGAGAGTCCAGATTTATATACAATGCGCTTTTACCATTTGGAGTCTGTGAGTGCATTAGTGTGGCAGGGGCATTGCTTTTCAATTTCTTTACAGTTTTACACTATGTTCTGTTTATATCTTTTGCCATAGATTTCTAGCATTATCCCTAATATTTTGTATCATATCGTTTGTAAGAGGTCACCATCAGGGAAGTGATCTTGGGAAGCTGTCTACTTAAGTTAAGTAGTTTTACTCTTTATACATTATTGTGTTTAAGAGAGTATTCGTATATTCTAACATCCTAATGTCTGCTCTTATGAGATTAACCCACTTACTTGGGGAAAAAATTCCATCTGGGGCTCTCTGCAGTACAAGGCTAAATAGGCCCTGGGGTGAGGCACCTGTGACCGGGAGGTGTGCAAAACCAAGGAGTTGGCTAGACTCCCAAATATATAGTTGGCTAGACTCCAAAATATATATATATATATATATATATATAATATAATGGGGGGGGGGATTGGGGTGGCTGCACTCACCTGAACATGCATAAATGGGGGTGCTGCTGGGGGCAAATTATACAATACACAAGATCCAGCGCACCCACCTATCCACTAAACAGCCACTTTAATGTTGAAAGATTTCTTTAAAAAAAAATTTTTAAACACATAATCTAGGCAAAAATAATGGGGGTTTAGTTACATTATATGATCAAACATTGCATAAACCTGCCACAACATCAATGTACCCCATCCTTGGCAGGTCCTACACTAACAGCCTAATGTCTGCTTTTATGAGATTAACCCACTTACTTGGGGAAAAAATTTCCATCTGGGGCTCTCTGCAGTACAAGGCTAAATAGGGCCCTGGGATGAGGCACCTGTGACAGGGAGGGGTGCAAAACCAAGGAGTTGGCTAAACTCCCAAATATTTATATATGAAACAAGGGGGGGTGGCTGCACTCACCTGAACATGCATAAATGGGGTGCTGCTGGGGGCCAAATTATACAATACACAAGATCCAGCACCCCCCCCTTGTTATATATATATATATATATATATATATATATATATATATATATATATATATATATATATATATATATATATTTGGGAGTCTAGCCAACTCCTTGGTTTTTCACCCCTCCCTGTCACATGTGCCTCATCCCAGGGCCCTATTTAGCCTTGTACTGCAGAGAGCCCCAGATGGATTTTTTTTCCCCAAGTAAGTGGTTAATCTCAAAAGAGCAGACATTAGGCTGTTAGTGTAGGACCTGCCAAAGATGGGGTACATTGATGTTGTGGCAGGCTTATGCAATGTATGATCATATAATGTAACTAAACTAAATCTTTCAACATTGAAGTTGCTGTTTAGTGGATAGGTGAGTGCGCTGGATCTTGTGTATTATATGTATGTATCTGTGTGTGTTTTTTGTTTTGGGGGGAGGGGTTGGAGGGCGTGATTGCATGCCATGTGGGGGGAGGATCCACAGGGCCCAAGCCAATGCTTGCCCAATCACTACTAAAGACGGCCCTGCTGTCAGTGAGTGTATGTTTGTTAGTGTGTGTCAAATCAGCAAGTCTGTGTGTGCCTGTCAGTGAGTGTGTCTGTATATGTGACTGCCCCCCCCCCACCTTTCAATCACATGGGAAGGGTGTTTTTATGCTCCTCTTTTTTTTTTCCCCACACCATTCTGGACTCACTGTGGCTGTTCCTGCCTGCATGGCTGAGATCATTAGTCTTGATCTCAGCCAATCCAATGCTTGCCCTTGGAAAGCAATGGAAGGCTATTACGCATGTGCGCCAATACACAATGCTGCACCAATCAGCATCTTCTCATGAAGATGCATTGAATAAATGCATCTCTACGGGTAGAATTAAGAGTTTTGCTGAATGCAGGTGTTGCACACTGTGCAGCACTGGCCCAGGGAGCACCTTGAGTGACTGTCACTAGAGGAGTTACTAGGCAGCAATGTAAACACTGCCTTTTCTCTGAAAAGTCAGTGTTTACATTGAAAAGTGTGCAGCAATAGGATATAGACTCCAAAACAGCTACATTAAAATGTAGTAGTTCTGGTGACTATAGTGTCCCTTCAGAATGGTATTTTTGACATTGAAAAACTTTACTCCTAACTTTTTTAGCTGGCTTCTAGATTCCAATTAAATTTTTAAGCCCTGGTTACGGTGTATGGGATGGTAATCCCATTGATTTATACAAAACGCGCTCGATACATGGATTACACCTATATCCATTATAAAACCAGGGAAAGGTGGGCGTGAATGGTGAGCTAATTCGGTGGTGCAATGGGCCACTTGACTGGATTTGTCCCCCAGACCTAAGGCTGCCAGCCCTCCCCTGTGTATGCCCTCTGGGGGTTGTGTTGGGTTGAAGGAGCCTCGGCTCATACATTCTGAGCCTGTAGAACTGCAGCTGGCCCCGGTAGAGCCCAGACACTGGAAAACCCTACGCATATGGTTTGGGCCTTGTCCAGAGCTGTGGAAGCTCCCACAAATCTACCCAGGTCTTTGATAAAAGTACCCCTAAACAACAGACCTTAGGCGTTTTTGCCCGCATCAGTGAGGGCGACTTAGACCCAATCTTTAGTAGGATCACTTTGCGTCTCTCAGTGGAAAGGGAAGCATTTACATTAAAAAAAATCCAGAATGTGCTTGCCAACAAAGGTGCAGGTATTGAGGTCATCCACCAAGGACCACCAAAATATGTAACAAAAAATTGCCAAATGATACAGCACTAAAACAAAATATTAATGCAAAAAAGATTTACATTTATTCATATAACATTGCCACCATTGGTTAAGTCATAAGAGATGATTACCGTATATACTCGTGTATAAGTCGATCTCATGTATAAGTCGAGTGCAGTTTTGTGACCAACAATTGTGAAATATGCTATGCCTCGTGTATAAGTCGAGGGTAAAACTTGGGGCTATGAAATTCTGTGATTTTTATAATTATATATACACACACTCATACAAACACACACTCATACAAACACACACACACACTCTGCATTATATACACACACTCATACAAACACACACTCTGCATTATATATGCAGAGTGTGTATATAATGCAGAGTGTGTGTTTGTGTAGTGTGTGTGAACTGGGTGGGGGGAGGGCATTTTTATTATTTTAATTTTTTTATTTTAATATTATTTTTTTATTATTTTAATTTTATTTTGTCCCCCCTCCCTGCTTGTTAACTGGTCAGGGAGGGGGGCTATCTTAATCCCTGGTGGTCCAGTGGCATGGGCTGTGAAGTGGGGGGGCCGGCAGGAAGCATTTACTTACCTTTCCTGCAGCTCCCTTCTCCTCCGTTCCGGTCAGCTCCACTGTAAGTCTCGCGGTCTGGTTGCCGCGCGGATCGTTGCCATGGCTCTGACGGCCGCGGCTCTCTAAATTGCCATAATACAGACAGTGACTCGAGTATAAGTCGAGTGGGGGTTTTTATGCACAAAAAATGTGCTGAAAAACTAGACTTATACTAGAGTATATACTGTAATAGAAATTTATGTAGCACATTAGCAATTGAATATATGAAAAATTGCTCAGTATTCTATCCACCAACTGAAAATGCACAACCAGTTTATAAACTGCTAAATGCCTAAAGTACCACTGCATGTGTGTTTAAAATAGATGAAAATTTATCCATACTTACCGTAATTTTCCTTTCCTGGTCATAGGCCATGGCAGCACAACAATGGGTTAGCTCCTCCCTATCCCTAATTAGACAGGAACAGAATTTAAATCAGGGGTATAAATACCCCCTCCCACCAATGGTCCCTTAGTCTTGTTAACAGCAATATCCCAGGGCGGGATCTAAGTGCTGCCATGGCCTATGACCAGGAAAGGAAAATTACGGTAAGTATGGATAAATTTTCATTTTTCCTGGCCATATCCATGGCAGCACAACAATGGGTAATACCCAAGCAATCGCCAAGGGAGGGAATAAAGAAACACAGACTCAAGAACATTTTAAATGCTGGTGTATTAGAAATCACACGTGCAATAGAAATCAATCAAGAAGAGCTGACTGAGGATAAGACTGATTTGCCAAAAGAGTCTGATTGGCGGGCTTTAACGTCAATCTGGTAATGCTTTATAAACGTGTTTGGAGAAGACCAAGTGGCTGCTTTGCAAATCAGCTCGGGTGACAAATTAGCAGCTGCTGCCCAAGATGAGGAAAGGGACCTCGTGGAGTGAGCCTTGAGCCCCTCAGGAACTTTCATCTTTGAAGCTTGGTAAGCCTGAATGATGGCGGCAACAATCCATCTACTGATGGCCTTCTTAGAAGCCTGAAGCCCTCTTCTGGGGCCGTTGGGGATGACGAATAGCCTTTGAGAGATCCGCCAGGCTGAAGATCTTTGTAGATAGACAGACAGACCTCGAACAAGATCTAACGGAGAAGGCAGAGATTCAGCATCCTCAGTAGAAGACTCTGAATGAAGAGCCGGGAGTACTATTTCTTCGTTGATGTGAAAACCTGACACCACTTTAGGACGAAATTCGGGAACAGTCCGTAAAATAACTCTGTCCTTATGAAAAACTGTAAAGGGCTCTTTAGTAGATAAGGCATGGAGTTCAGACACTCGTCTACCTGAGGCTAAGGCCACCAATAGAACCGTCTTAATGGTGAGTAACTGAGGAGAGATGGATTCAAGAGGTTCAAAAGGAGAATTGCTCAGAGCTTTTAACACCAAGGGAAGGTCCCATGGTGGAGCGAAGGGCTTGATAGGAGGCTTGATTTTCAAAACTGCTGCCATAAATCTGATCACGTCTGTGTTCAAGGCCCATCTTTGGTCCGTAAGGGCCGAAAGAGCTGAAATATGTACCTTCAGGGTATTGTAGCTTAAACCCTTATCAAGACCGGATTGTAGAAATTCAAGGATCTCCTTGGTGGACATAGACTGAATATTCCTGTGGTTGGATGCAGCCCAGGAGGAAAAAACGTCCCAGATTCTGTAGTAAGTGGAAGATGTAGAGCGTTTCCTTGCTTGCAGTAGAGTTTCAATGACGGAATGGGAAAATCCCTTGCAGTTCAACCTTTCCCTTTCAATTTCCATGCCATCAGCTTGAGGGAGGCAGGGTCTGGATGGAGGACAGGACCCTGATGTAGAAGGGACAGAATATTTGGAAGCTGCCAGGGGTCTGCGCTGCAGAGGCTCAACAACAGAGGAAACCACGGCCTGCGAGGCCAAAAAGGGGCTATGAGGATGATGGATACCTTCTCCTGCCTCAATCGTCTCAGAAGAGGAAAGATGAGGGGCGTAGGAGGAAATGCGTATCCCAGGTGAAATTCCCAATCGATTGAAAGAGCATCCCTTCCTGATGCTTGGGGATCGATGTTTTTTGAAAAGAAGTGCTGCACCTTCCTGTTCTTGTGTGTTGCCATAAGGTCGACTTGTGGCATGCCCCATACTTGAGAGATGTCTTCGAACACCTTGTTTGACAGACTCCATTCTCCTGGATCTAATTCCACTCTGCTCAGGTAATCCGCTATGGAATTCTGGACTCCCGGAAGATGGATCGCTGATAGGCCCGCTAGATGCTTCTGGAAGAAGGACATTAGGGGCTTCATAATGGACATCATTTTCCGACTCCTTGTTCCCCCTTGATGGTTTATGTAGGCAACTACAGTGGAATTGTCTGATCTGATCTTGATCCACTTGAAGCGTATGAGGGGAAGGAAATTCTCTAGAGCTTTTAGAACTGCCAAAAGCTCTAATTGGTTGGAGGGAGTCTCTGTTACTGGAAAGGACCATTTCCCCTGGATAAACTGATCTTGCAGGTGAGCACCCCATCCCCACTGGCTTGCGTCCGTGGTAATAACTGTCCATGTGATGTTCCCCAATGGAAACCCTCTGAACAGGGATTTCTTCTGTAACCACCAAATCAGAGATTGATGGACCTGAGGGGGAATCTTGATAGGCTGAAGTGGACTTTTCGATCTGAATTGAAGGATGAAATTCTTCTGGAAAATCCTCATCCTCCATTGGACCCATCTTGTCAGTCCAATGGTGGAGGACATTGATCCTAATAGGCTCATGCATCTTTCTGCTGAGGTCACATTGGATGCCAATATGTCTTTGACTTTGTTCATCATCTTCGTACCTCTTTCTGGAGACAGTTGCACTGTGCCTGCTAGAGTGTTGAATATGGCCCCCAAATATTTAATCTCTTGAACCGGCTGTAATTGGCTCTTGTTCTCGTTTATCATCCAACCATGACGGCGTAGAAAACGTAGACAAACCTGCCCATGGGTCTGAAGGGTATCTGTGTCTTCTGCCAAGATGAGGATGTCGTCTAAGTAATGGTAAATGGCTATGCCCTTTTTCCTGAGCTCCGCAATCAAAACAACCAAGACCTTGGAGAATGTCCTTGGAGCTGTGCTGAGACCAAACGGCAGGGCTCGGAATTGAAAATGCCCTTGTTCCACCGCAAACCGAAGGAATTTCTGATGTTCTGGAGCGATGGGGATGTGGAAATAAGCGTCTGCCAAGTCTATAGAAATCATCCATTGGTATGGAAAGATGACCTTTATGATGGATTGAATAGATTCCATCTTGAACTTTCGGACGAGGAGATGCTGATTTAGACTGCTTAAGTCTAAGATAGGTCTCCAACCACCTGAAGCTTTTCTGGTGAGAAACAGGTGAGAGTAAACCCCTTGACCTTGTTGTTGCTGAGGAACTGGAATGATGACATTTCCTTCCTGGAGTGTCGAGATGAAATCTTTCAAGGCCTGTCTTTTTGCTACATCTCCTGGCCATTTGGTTGTTTGAAAGGAGTAAGCTGGAGGGGGTCTGATAAGCTGGAGGGGAGTTTGCTCTTTTAATACATTCATCCAAGTTTTTTCCAAACAACATGTCGCCGTGGAAAGGTAAGGCACATAATCTAGATTTAGAAGAGGTATCTGCTATCCAGGACCTTAACCATAAAGCCCTTCTGGCTGAAACGGAGAGGGCCATATTTCTGGCAAAGGCCTTAACCAGATCCACCGAAGCATCGGACGTAAAGTCTACTGCAAGTTTTATATTTTTTAGACTTTCCAGGAGACTGGATCTGCTCCTGCCTTTTTGGATGTCTGCCTCTAGATTTTCCATCCAGATCTTTAAAGCTCTGGAAACTGAGGTGAGAGCGACTGCTGGATGGAGGCCTGTGCCTGCAGCCACGTAAGCTTTGGCGAGGTTCAGATCCATTTTTCTATCCATGGGATCTCTGAATGAACCTGCGTCGTCAACCAGTAGAGTAGTGTGTTTGGCCAGTCTTACTATGGCCGCATCTACCTTAGGAGCCGAATCCCAACAGCTGGAGTCTTTTCTCTCAAATGGATAAAGACGAGCAACTCTGCCTTGAGAGGTCAGTTTTCTACGAGTATTTGACCATTCGTCTTCAATCAGTTCCTTGATTGTCTCATGAGCTGGAAACGTGGCTCTCTTTTTCTTCAGATCAGCAAAATATCTACTGGAAGTAGAAGGTTGCTCAGAGGAAATTTCCTTGAGACTCAAGGATTTGCGCACTCTGGATATTAAATGATCAACTTGAGCAGGCTCCATGAATTCTGGGGCATAAGATTCTTCTTCAGAAGAGGAAAGCCCATCCCTGTAGGAGTCTACGGACTCATCTGAGGATTCTTCCTGAGAAAACCCCAAGGGTTCAGCGAATCTTGGCCTCTTGTGGGACTTCCCAGCTTCCCTGATGCCCTGGGAGACCGCCTGCTTGATAAACTCCATCATATCTGGAGTAGGGGCAGTAGTGGAAGTGCCCGCGGCTGTAGAGAGGCATTCTGCGCAGAGACGTTTGCCTTCCAGTGGTTTATTGCTGCAAGCTTCGCATCTCTTCTTCATAGGCGACTTGCCTTTGGAAGTTCTGGCTGCTTTAATTCCCGTAGAGCTGACATAATAGGGAAATACAATTAAACCAGGCACTCTTTTGTTTGGTATAGAGAGAGGGAAAAATAATGGCTTACCTATAACCTTTGGATTGTGACCTTTGTTTATGAACGGATGCCTCAGAGTCTGATGAGAAAGATTTGTCCATCTTCCCTGTCATAATATAGGAAGGAATTGAAATATTTATACCTAAAAAAGCATAAAAATTCAATCTGTGAAAAAAAAAAAAGGGGGGATGTGCCTTTAAGAAATAAACCCATACCTGAGTTACAGAAAACTGGAGGCTTGAAAATATCGAACAAAACTGGAACAAAAGATGCTGCAAGAGCTCCCCAGAGTCCAGGCAACCTGAAACAGGTAAGAAAATTCAGATTTGGCGCCTTTTTAAAGGTGGCGAGTGACGTCACCGATGACGTCACCGCGAACCCGGAAGAACGCTCCGCGCATGTGCACAATAATTTCGCGCATGCGCGGAAGTCCGCATGACGTGCCCCCTAATCCGCGCATGCGCGGAGGCGTCCCAGACGTAGCCACCGGTCGGCGCATGCGCTGAAGAAGCTATGACGCGGCCGCCGGACCGCGCATGCGCGGGGACCAGGAATGACGCGCCCACAGTCCGCGCAGGCGCAGAGCACCAGGAAGACGCCGACAAGATGGCGGCAAGCCGAAAAATTAGCCCGGTAAAATTACAATTTTAAAGGGAAAGGGGAGAGAGAAAAGAAAAGAGAAAAAAAAAATACAAAATCCTTGGCACATACAAAGAGGTGGAAGGGGGAAAACCTGACAGCCATAAGTAAAATAATACACAAGAAATGCATTAAACTTACTGTGCCTGCCAGGTAGAGGTAAGAAGAATCTTCTGTAGATGAGGTTCTTCTGCCACTTCCTGCTACCGCTTGGTTACTGCAGGGAATGTTCCTTACTGGCAATATTTTGCTTGCTACCCCTAGGGTCACTGCAAGTGGCTCCCGGTCACTAAAGGAGTATCTCCAGGGGGATATCCTTTGCGCAGGGCCACGTACTGGAGACTTCCCAAGGAAGAGAGGCTGAACTCCCTTGAGGCCGAAGGTAAAAACCCTCAGGTAAGCCAAAGAGAAAAAAAAAAAAATATGTTCACAGTCTACAATGACTGGAGTCCTATAGGGATAGGACAGGAAAAAAAAGACTAAGGGACCATTGGTGGGAGGGGGTATTTATACCCCTGATTTTAATTCTGTTCCTGTCTAATTAGGGATCGGGAGGAGCTAACCCATTGTTGTGCTGCCATGGATATGGCCAGGAAATATATATAAACATGGCGGATATAGTAACCCTTTATATATATATATAAACATGGCGGATATAGAAACCCTATATATATATATATATAAACATGTCGGATATAGTGAGCAAACAATGGGTCGCAAGAGTATTCTGAGAACGGACAGCAGCTAAAATAGCCTGCCCTTCGGTGGGTCCCCGCTCAGAACTCATGCTGGTTTTAGCTCAACTTGTGCCATTACAGAGAGAACATATCTGAAGCATATCAGACTGGTCCCACCCATACGAGCAGTCCAGACCCGAAATGCCAGCAAGTTCTCTCTGCACGAGAGATACAGCAACCCCAGACGATCGTTTCAGCCTTGTTAGGCATCGTCAGTGAGGCATAGCTGATATCTCTCTAGGCACCGTGAGCAAGGGGTCCACGTCTGGATTACCCTTTAAACTAATGGAGAGCAAAAAATGGGTCGCAAGAGTATTCTGAGAACGGACAGCAGCTGAAATAGCCTGCCCTTTGGTGGGTCCCCGCTCAGAACTCAAGCTGGTTTTAGCTCATCTTGTGCCATTACAGAAAGAACATATCTGAAGCATATCAGACTGGTCCCACCCATACGGGCAGTCCAGACCCGAAATGCCAGCAAGTTCTCTCTGCACGAGAGATACAGCAACCCCAGACGATCGTTTCAGCCTTGTTAGGCATCGTCAGTGAGGCATAGCTGATATCTCTCTAGGCACTGTGAGCAAGGGGTCCACGTCTGGATTACCCTTTAGACTAATGGAGAGCAAACAATGGGTCGCAAGAGTATTCTGAGAACGGACAGCAGCTAAAATAGCCTGCCCTTCGGTGGGTCCCCGCTCAGAACTCATACTGGTTTTAGCTCAACTTGTGCCATTACAGAGAGAACATATCTGAAGCATATCAGACTGGTCCCACCCATACGGGCAGTCCAGATCCGAAATGCCAGCAAGTTCTCTCTGCACGAGAGATAGAGCAACCCCAGACGATCGTTTCAGCCTTGTTAGGCATCATCAGTGAGGCATAACTGATATCTCTCTAGGCACTATGGCGCAAAGTCCACGTCTGGATTACCCTTTAGACTAATGGAGAGCAAACAATGGGTCGCATGAGTATTCTGAGAACGGACAGCAGCTAAAATAGCCTGCCCTTCGGTGGGTCTCCGCTCAGAACTCATGCTGGTTTTAGCTCAACTTGTGCCATTACAGAGAGAACATATCTGAAGCATATCAGACTGGTCCCACCCATACGGGCAGTCCAGACCCGAAATACCAGCAAGTTCTCTCTGCACGAGAGATACAGCAACCCCAGACGATCGTTTCAGCCTTGTTAGGCATCGTCAGTGAGGCATAACTGATATCTCTCTAGGCACCGTGAGCAAGGGGTCCACGTCTGGATTACCCTTTAAACTAATGGAGAGCAAAAAATGGGTCGCAAGAGTATTCTGAGAACGGACAGCAGCTAAAATAGCCTGCCCTTCGGTGGGTCCCAGCTCAGAACTCAAGCTGGTTTTAGCTCATCTTGTGCCATTACAGAGAGAACATATCTGAAGCATATCAGACTGGTCCCACCCATACGGGCAGTCCAGATCCGAAATGCCAGCAAGTTCTCTCTGCACGAGAGATACAGCAACCCCAGACGATCGTTTCAGCCTTGTTAGGCATCGTCAGTGAGGCATAGCTGATATCTCTCTAGGCACCGTGAGCAAGGGGTCCACGTCTGATTACCCTTTAACTAATGGAGAGCAAACAATGGGTCGCAAGAGTATTCTGAGGACGGACAGCAGCTAAAATAGCCTGCCCTTCGGTGGGTCCCCGCTCAGAACTCATGCTGGTTTTAGCTCAACTGGTGCCATTACAGAGAGAACATATCTGAAGCATATCAGACTGGTCCCACCCATACGGGCAGTCCAGACCCGAAATGCCAGCAAGTTCTCTCTGCACGAGAGATACAGCAACCCCAGACGATCGTTTCAGCCTTGTTAGGCATCGTCAGTGAGGCATAGCTGATATCTCTCTAGGCACCGTGAGCAAGGGGTCCGCGTCTGAATTACCCTTTAAACTTATGGAGAGCAAACAGCCGTGCGCCAGAGTATTCTGAGACGGACAGCAACTAAAATAGCCTGCCCTTCGGTGGGTCCCTGCTCAGAACTCATGTTGGTTTTAGCTCAACTGGTGCCATTACAGAGAGAACATATCTGAAGCATATCAGACTGGTCCCACCCATACGGGCAGTCCAGACCCGAAATGCCAGCAAGTTCTCTCTGCACGAGAGATACAGCAACCCCAGACGATCGTTTCAGCCTTGTTAGGCATCGTCAGTGAGGCATTGCTGATATCTCTCTAGGCACCGTGAGCAAGGGGTCCACGTCTGGATTACCCTTTAGACTAATGGAGAGCAAACAATGGGTCGCAAGAGTATTCTGAGAACGGACAGCAGCTAAAATAGCCTGCCCTTCGGTGGGTCCCCTCTCAGAACTCATGCTGGTTTTAGCTCAACTGGTGCCATTACAGAGAGAACATATCTGAAGCATATCAGACTGGTCCCACCCATACGGCAGTCCAGACCCGAAATGCCAGCAAGTTCTCTCTGCACGAGAGATACAGCAACCCCAGACGATCGTTTCAGCCTTGTTAGGCATCGTCAGTGAGGCATAGCTGATATCTCTCTAAGCACCGTGAGCAAGGGGTCCACGTCTGGATTACCCTTTAGACTAATGGAGAGCAAACAATGGGTCGCAAGAGTATTCTGAGAACGGACAGCAGCAAAAATAGCCTGCCCTTCGGTGGGTCCCCACTCATGCTGGTTTTAGCTCAACTGGTGCCATTACAGAGAGAACATATCTGAAGCATATCAGACTGGTCCCACCCATACGGGCAGTCCAGACCCGAAATGCCAGCAAGTTCTCTCTGCACGAGAGATACAGCAACCCCAGACGATCGTTTCAGCCTTGTTAGGCATCGTCAGTGAGGCATAGCTGATATCTCTCTATGCTTTTCAGGGCTTCATCGTACGCCGCTGTTGTTATTATAGGATATCATCTTTCTGATAGTCTTTTTGTGAACTTCGTTTTCAAGTGTGGGTTAGACTTAGGTGCCCTCGAAGGCACGGGGGTGGATGGCTAGCTGGCAAGATCTTGAATCTCTACTATTTGAGCGGCTCTCAGGACGCTCTTACCTCTGCATTTAGTAGCATTAATTTACTAACGTGCTTTTAGCCAATTTGTAATTTCTATTCAATATTATGCACTATCGATCTACTAGAAGGACTCTCATTTCGATATCTAGTCCGTCTATTCTGTCTTTCTGTATCAAGTATTCATCAATTAGTTAGTGCAGAAGTCTTTAGAATATCTTGTAACTTTATAATTGGCTATTTGAGGCAAATCCAAGTCTCAGACCTAACCACTCCCAGAGATACATTCCCAGCCGATATTACTTTAGCTATCTAAGACGCTCTGCATATATTCAATCTCAATGATACACTTCTGTTGAAACCTTCAACTACATTGAATTTTATTATTACTATATATATCTTTTCTATCTTAATAATTATTAAGATTGTTGACAGGATACTCAATTGTATCAGTATTCATATCCGGCAATTTATTATTATCATATCATCTTACCTCAGGTGCTTTCCTATCTCTCTCCCCAACAGCACAGATGTGTGCTGTATTTGATCTTATTTGTATCAATTAAGACATCATTGTTTATTCTAGTTAATCATTTTGTATCTTTTTTCTTTTTTCTTGTTTTAAAACATTATAATTTGTATCCATTCTTTTTACATTATTGGAACCTAATAAATTCTTTCTTGTTTTTGGACCCTTTTGGTCTTTTTAAGTGTACCTTATACCTTGTATTGGGAAATATGTCCACACATTATTCTCTCCTATCCTATAGGTACACCACTCTTGTGTTTAGTATTCATTTCTATGAGGGGTTATCCCCCTGTATATTGGTGTACTTTGGCTGTATTAGAGTAGTTTTCCATTTTTAAATAAAACTTTTAAATATGATTTGGCTCCCCATATAGTGGAGTTGTTGAACGAGATAGCAGAGAAAGGTGAATTTCAGGAGAAAATGTTAAAATGTTAAATGGGAATATTATTCCCATAATAAAAGTGGGAAAAGACCCTAAAGATTTATCAAATTTTAGGCCTATCTCAAATTTAAACGTGGATTAAAAGATCTATGCAGGGATAATAGCGACCAGGTATGCTTTATCCCAGGGAGATATACAAAAAAAAAAATTGGAGGGTGCAACAATGAGCAAATGGGAATGGAATACTAAATGGTGTAATAACCTATGATAAAACATTTAATAAGTCCAATAAAAAGTCAAACTGATAGGGACTAGAAAAAGCAGGAACTAACCACAAAAAAGAAATGAGGAAAATAGTACAATAGTAAAATAAAGCAAATGCATGTAAAATAAAAAGCTCTTATAAGAACACTAAACAATAGAATTATGTGTCATGGAGTCAGACAAATTACACCGTTATGGTGCAAAAATTTTTTAAATAAACAAACATACTCTAAACACTAGCAAAGTAATATAGTATGGACTATTGTGCCAAAGGTCCAAAGTAAACTGCACTCAAAAATTATTAGTGCAGGAGTTTATAGAGCTAACCAGTATTGATATTAAGGGGTATCAATATTGCAACAGTAGTGGTAACAATTTCATAATTATTAGAACTGCACTCAATACTTGGTCTTAGCAGTATATAAGAATATACTCAGCTCCGGTACTAAGTGTAATACAATATTGCAATAATTGTTGCACACAATGTGATAAAATAGTTGCAAAATACTTTAGTCGGTCTAACCTATGCGTATGGAAATACAGTGCCAGGATGTCATAAGTTAATAGCTTACAGCGTGTTGGGATGGTAAAAATTGTGGAATTCACATATACAGGAAGAGAGGAGTCTAAGATCGACTAGCTCACCCTATTGTGCCTTCGAGGGCACCCCTAACCACGACAAAGACTTGCCCTGTACTGTTCTGTATGATATGGAACCTTTCCCTCCCCCCCCAAAAAAATAGACCTAATGTTATATAATAGAATCACACTGAGCCAAAGCTCAACTAGATTATATATTATACAACTATATAATACTCAAAGGACCGTTGGTAATAAAAAAATAAAATAAAAAGTAGTCTAAAAGGATGAAATGCATGGTAGTGCTACTATGATGAAATGCTAGTTACATAGCTGAAAAGAGACTTGCGTCCATCAAGTTCAGCCTTCCTCACATTTGTTTTTTGCTGTTCATCCAACAACCAGCGTGGTGACCAGATTTCAAAGGTTGTGCTTGATTTTATCTGCTATCCTGTAAGGGCAATGTTGTACAATAAATCTGTTAAATTTTAATACTATCTGCACTATATTTTTTCTTCTTTTTGTTATCTTGAGCCATTAAGATTCTTCTGAAGATAATCCATCTACTTTCCTGACCCTATTTATGGGAGAAATGCCTGAATATACATCTGTCTAGTAAGTTCTCTACCACCTTCACCCTAAAATTCATATTGAATAAACAACACCATATATATATTTTTATTTATTTTACAGAATACTATGTGCTGTTTTTCTCGGGTTGTATAATATTTTTATTATTCACCTATTTGGTGTTTGGTTATATACTCCTTACTCCTTATTCATTTATTTCATTTAGTACCCTTTTTTTTTTTTTCTTTTTGGTCTTTACTTAACTTTGAGTGTCTGGATAGGGAACACTTTTCCTTAAAGGGTCTATTTGTGCTTTGGGAGCATATAGTGAATTATTTGTGTATATAATAATAAAACCTATAGGTGAAAGTATAGGTTACATAGAAGGACAATTAAGACAGGATAATAAGGTTGCAGGAAAAGGAGAACTTAAGTTAATAAGCCCCATTAGGAATAAGTATTGCTTAAACAGGAAAATAACACTATGTAATTATTATGAGACCAGAGTGGTGTCATGAGGCAGGTATAGAGCAGAGAGGTTGTTTGGATTTAAGTAAGTAAATATCAGGATGGTTGGATAAAGCTGGATAGTTGTTAAAGGGCCACTATAGGCACCCAGACCGCTTCAGCTCAATGAAGTGGTCTGGGTGCCAGGTCCCTCTAGTGTCAACCCTGCAGCTGAAAACATAGCAGTTTCAGAGAAACTGCTATGTTTCACTGAGGGTTAATCCAGCATCTAGTGGCTGTCTCTTTGACAGCCGCTAGAGGAGCTGGACGTCCATAGGAAAGCATTGAGAAATGCTTTCCTATGTGCGGTTTGAATGCGCGCGCCGCTCTTGCCGCGCATGTTCTTTCGGCGCTGACGTCGGCAGGAGGAGGAGAGTTCCCCAACGCTGGAGAAAGGTAATTGTTTTAACCCCTTCAGCCCCCTTCAGCCCAGCGGGAATGGGACCCTGAGGGTGGGGGAGACCTAAAGATCCTATAGTGCCAGGAAAACGCGTTTGTTTTCCTGGCACTAAAGTGGTCCTTTAACCCCTTAAGGACACATGACATGTGAGACATGTCATGATTCCCTTTTATTCCAGAAGTTTGGTCCTTAAGGGGTTAAGTTCAGGTTGGGATTTTGCAGGTAAAAATTCAAACAGGAATACAGAGTAGTTCTTAAGAGAGTGTTTTTTTTTTTTTTTCAGTTATATTACTAAACCAAAGTTTTTGCACCTGGTTACTAAGTTACTTGGACAAAACAAGGACAAATGTCAAGCAGAATGACAAATGAGAATTAAATAGATAGAACTGATCTTGATGAGCTGATATGGTCTGAACAAGCAAAAATAAAGGGAATAGTTTGCATGAAAAAAGGGAGAAATAACAGTAATGAGTTGGGATGACAAAATCTTTTTATTGAATCCAAAAACTGTGATAGAGATGGTAACGGCATAGAGCTGAAAACAGACCACTTATGGCCTTGCAGAATCACATCACACAAGAATGGTTAATCATAAGATAAATAATCTCCTAGAATGCATCGTGAAGTTCTCTTTTTACATGAGTACTGCTGTACACAGTATATATGCCCGCTGAGATTTATATAGAAAGTACAGAATATTGCATTCAGGAAATATTCTTTATTAGCTACTTTTTTGGAAAGACGTAATTAAAATCATCTAAAAGAATCTTTGGCGTGAAGCTTTTCGAAATGTATTGCCTTCATGTAGCTACTATTATGTTTAGTGAATGATTTCTCTTGCAATTGACATGGCTTGCCATTTGAATTCAGCCATAAAAACACACTGAATTCAAACAAATGCTTTCTAATTTCAGACCTGTCTTTCTGATCATAAACCTATGTATATGTGATTTATCAAAACACTCTAAAAATGCAGGGCCAGTAAATAGAAAACTTGGTGCTATATAAAAGATACATAGACGATCTCATTATAATTTGGAAGGGTGGAGAAGAATCACTCCATAAATTTATGGAAGTACTCAATTCAAACCAATGGGGTATACAATTAACTTCGGAAGTCAGTAGTAGGGAGATTAATTTTTTGGATCTCACAATATATATAGAGAATAATAAAATAAAAACAAAAACTTTCTTTAAGCCAGTGGATGTGAACAGATACATCCAACACACAAGTTGCCATTTTAGTCCATGGCTAAATAATGTGCCAAGCAGTCAATTAATTAGGATGAAAAGAAACTGCACAGAAGACATAATTTTTTTAGAACAAAGCCAAAAGATTATTAAAGATTTTAAAGAACGTGGGTATAAGGAAGGTTTTTTAAATGAAGCTAAAAGAAAAGTAGACAAATTAGAAAGAAATGAGATTTTAAAGTATAAGGAGAAGAAGAAAAATAATACGGTGCCGAATATCCCATTTATATGTCAGTTCTCGGGAGGACATAATTATAAAGTGCGTAATATTATTAAGAAACATTGGCCAATACTCAGGGATGATCCCATTTTGAATGATATTTTAACAGATACACCTACAATTATACATAAAGGAGTTCCCAATTTAAATACAATTTTAGTTAAAAATGTTTTAGATGAACCACACCAACAGGAGAATTTTTTAAATCAACAACAGGGTTTTTTTAGATGTGGGTATTGTAGTACGTGCAAAAAAATAGGAAGTAAAAAGCAACATGTTAAGGATTTTACTGTCAATAATATCACATACCGAATAAAGGAAGGTATAACATGTAGTTCCAAAAACGTTATATACCTACTTACCTGTACGTGTGGTCTACATTATGTAGGACGAACGACAAGACCGTTATACACACGTATAGGTGAGCATGTCTATAACATAAAGAGGAAATATGCGCTACACCAAGTGTCAGCACACTTTGCACAACACCATCAGGCTGATTTTACACAATTATGTTTTATTGCAATCCAACGAATCTCGAGAACATGGAGGGGAGGGGATTTCATAGAAAAAATAGGGAAGGCTGAGATGCAATGGATTTTTACTTTAAATACTATGGTTCCATATGGCCTGAACAATGACTTTGAAATTTGCCATTTTTTAAAATAATGAATCATATGTATATATATTTTTTTATATATTTTTCATTTTATATGAATACATTTTTTAATTAATTATAGCCCGCGGACATACCAGTCTGAAAGTGCCTGATCTCGTCAGATCTCAGAAGTCATGCAGACTTGGGCCTGCTTAGTACTTGTATGGGAGACCAACTAGGAACCTCAGGAAGCCGTATACTTTTAATTAAATTTATTTTTTTAAATATACACTTTTATCCTTCAATATTTTATAACTGCTTTTCAAAAGCATTTTTAAATTAAGTTTTGGTTTTTTTTTTTAAACTTATCAATTTTTTCCAATTCATGACGAAACGCGTTGACGTCATACAAAGGGGGAGGAGCTTACAGACCACGGAGTCCGGAGGCGTTTGTTTTCTGGCAGCAGACAATACACGAGGAGATTCTCTAGCAGCCGAACAGGAAGAACGCCGGACGAGCAGCCTACCACCCTAATGATTGAACTCTGATAGTGAGTTGACATATATGTGTCAAACTCACCACCTTATCTAGTAAGGGGCTTGTCACCCTATTTTTTATCATCATTTTTTATTATTCTATTTTATGTATATATGTACTGCTTTTTCTGCATGTGGCAGATAATAAATTTATGTCAGCTTTTTCCTATTGGGGTTTCACCAAATATTTCTTAAAGTGATACTTCACAATTTATGAATTGTTATAAATATATATGCTTATATATTTTTTATACAATCTGCACTATCATTGCTTTTTTCCCCTTTTTTCTTTACATATATACCATTATTGCTGGAAGTTACACTTAAAATCGAAACCAGTTTGTATATATATATACTCTTTCTTCTGTCTTATATATGGTATAAATTGCTCCAATCACTAGCACACAAATAGAAAATATAAATGATGCAATTCATTGCTGAATATATTAACTTATCCATTGATATTCATAATCATTAAAATCCAAGCTTTTATATTTAGTCTTTCATTCAGCATCTCTAGAGAGAGATGGGTGTGTTTTATTTATTTCTAATAATTAAAATCAAATACATTTTGACAGTATTTTACCATGACATCTACTTGATATGCAATTATCCTCTGCAATATCATTTGAAAAACACTGCTTACGTTAAACGGCTTTAAAATATATACTCTTGTTGGAATTTATTAAGCAAAAACTGTGAAAGTTGATATATGGAAGCACGAGGGGGAAATAAATTGGATTTTTGCTCAGACCAGTAAAAATCCTGGAATCAGCCCTGATTTTGGGTAATATTTGTTTTCAAAAATGTATCGTAGCATGCACACTTTTAGAAGATGATTCAAAGACTATGGTTGGATTATGGCAGCATTGATTGTCACCTGCCAATTTAATAAGGTAAAATAAAACACAACCTACATAACAATCTTTGTAATAAAAAATAGCTGTATAAGTATATTAGTTTTAAAAACAGTGGGTGGATCATAAACTTTTCACGCCTTCCAGTACACGTACTCAACTTAATTGACTATTTGTTACTTCTGTCTCTTATCTATTACATTTTATGACACCATATCTGCAGCAGAACCACAACCTGTTTGAGGATTTCCCCTTTCTTTCACATGTATTTTCATTTGTTATGCCTGCTCCCCGTTTAGGAGCGATCCCACGAAGGGGATTCATTCACCTCCTGAACAGGGACCACCACAATACCTCATTTAGAATGTTAGTATAGAATGTTCACACCTCCCAATCACCTTGCAACAGAAGTGTCAAAACCTCAAACCACAAGGGAAATTATTAATGAGTGCTTCTCTGGGTGGCCACCATTCGTACAGACGAAAGCCACCGGGGGAGCATTCGCGGATTGTTTACCGACTCATTCATATCCCGAACAAGTGCCACATTGTAACGTTCACACCAATTATTTAGAACGCTCGCTCTCCCCAGTGCCACATTGTAACGTTCACACCAATTATTTAGAACGCTCGCACCTGCAATATAGATGTGAGACCGCAAGGGAAATAATTAATGAGTGCTCCCCTGGATATCCGCCATTTGTACATACGAACGCCATCCAGGGGGAGCATTCGTACACAGAAAGGAGACGCTTTCCTTGTCTGGGTTTCATGCCAGGAGCTCGTGAACGGAGACTAGTCAATCGAGGGACCGAGGCAAGGATTGGTGTGGGCACTTCTGGGGCACTGGTGAGTTTTTGTGGGCTCTCATGAGTCTGAGGGACAAAGAGACCAGCTCTTTTCCAACGGGTGGGCTTTTCTGTGCCTGGGAGAAAAGGGACAGTCCCTTTTTCGCACGCCTAGACTCCCAGGCACAGAGGCTCTTGGGAAAAAGACCTTTGGCAGTTGGTGTGGAGAACCCCAGGGATTTAGTGGCCGGCTTTGGAGACAAAGTGAACGGATTCCCTTCCCGCGCTCGGACCTCAGAGAGGGGGAGGATTGTGGAATGTGTCTTTGTATGTGTGTGTGATCCACTCCTTGCCTGGCATATGAAGATGGCAGCGTAAACGCTGAGCTCCTTAGTGTTAGTTGCTCCAATGCATAATATACTAATATTAGCTGCTCCACTCCATCCGCACTCTCTATGGGCCGTGATCAAAAGATTTGTACCTCGAGGTCCAGTACCATAGACCATTTCTTATCCACCCCTGCAGACCCGAGAGGCCATGTAGCTATCCTACATGGTGCCACCATCCCTCATGCCCAGCAGCCCTCGAGACCTAGGCCCAGTGAATCAACTGAAAGCTGACCTTTAGAGCATCTACACAGCAATGTTTACTAAGGCAGATGCCACCACTCTGGAGACCTCGATTAAAGGTGCCATATGGCAGGAAATGGAAGATCTCCACTGCAATATATCAGGGCCAGAAGACCCTGGAAGAAACACCTTTTTTATGGAGGACTTGATTATCCTGCCCAGGTACTTTAAATGGGGAATTGCCTCTTGTTTTTGTTGGATGGTTTATGGGCATGGGAATACAGGGGAATGGAGAGGGACATATTAGTTTGAATTCACATCCACTTATACTTACCCATAACCCAGGTGACTGGCATACCTGATCTCATTAGCCTCTGTTTTCCCTTTTCCTCACATAGTTTGAAACCTGGGGGGACACCAGAGCCATCTGAGTCTAGTGTAGCAGCCTTTACATTGCACCATTTGGGTGAGATGTCTGTCTGTGGGACTAGGCTCACAAGGGCCGGAGAAAAACAACGGCCTACTTTGACTGATATCCAAAGACGGTATTGGATATCTGGGCAAAAGCTACTATTGATGCCTCGTTAGGGCCTAATGCAAGTGATTGCAGTCCTGTGGTCAGTGAACCACCAGTGATCCTAGCAGGTACCTCCGCCAAGGACTGCTTCCTAGCTGGAACAGGGGACAAACCGCAGCACTTCTGCCCACAGTCGCCATGGCTTGACTGGGGTCCTGAAACTGCTCCTTCCTGAAGCAGAGTGGGGAATTCGCTCCAGACACCCTCAGGCACTGGACAACACTCAGTCCTGGGAGCTCTTGTCCTTACAAAGACTTTCCCTGTTGAATCCCCCGCACTGGAACAGTGATTAGTGATTAGCACTTTCCCCTCCCAGTAACCGGACGACACATAGTTCTGGGAGTACAAGCTGGAATACGTTTATTGGCAGCCACAACTGGCTTTATATGCAGGTCCCCATGCACCCATGCAAGGGGCACTCCCCCCTGAACCTGAGAGTAGACTACAGTAAAAACATACACACGATTACATTGACTCTCAGGTCCAGGACACTCCCATACAAAACAAGATAATCCCTCCCCTGTGCCAGGGAGATAATTGAGTCAGGAACCGAACTTAATTCAAATATCCGCAGGTACAAAAAACAAACATTTCCCAAACACCCCAAAAATACCTTAAAAATACATATAACACCCTAAAAGTTACATCCCCAATAGCCCCAATCTGGTTGACCAACATATCCAAAAATCACAAGATCAGTTCAGGATTTTCCTGGAAGTCCTAATTTCACGCATGGTCCTATGCCCAATATAGTTCCATAGACTCATGGCTAAGTGTCGCTGGGAGCGGACCAGGAACCCCAAAGTCTTCATGCCAAAAATAGTTCCATAGAATTGCGGCTAAGGGCAGCTGGGGACCGTCGGGAAGCGTGAAGTCTTCATGCCGAAAATAGTTCCAGGGCATTTGTGGCTAAGTCCCCCTGAAGTCTATTTGCGGTTTTGGTCCATACGAATGGCTGCCAGGGAGCTAGTATTCGGTTCTATGTGCACGAATTGAAAGTGCCGAACCAGGGGGAATAAAATATGTGTCTTTACAGTTGCTGACCAGGCCCATAGTTGGTGGGCAGGAGGCCAGCTTCCACACTCCTCTAGGAGTCCATACCAAACATTTGTGGAAAGCTGCGTTTGTCCCTCACAATGTGCGCACCGCCCACTAGATCGGCAGCCGCACACGCCCATATTTGATGATGTAACGAACTGCCGCACCAAGCCCCTAACAATGCCGGGAACTACATTTCCCAAGCAGCAACGTGGCGCGAATCACATGATCACTTTCCTTTCACAAAAATAAACACTTTAATACCCTTGTTTTTTTACCCTAATCATTATCAAATACATCTTATACCTATACATTAAAGTACCAATGGTTTATTTATGAATTTTTTGCTAATGTTATTATTCTAAATTATGATTGGTGCACACAATTTTGGTGCCATTTTTAAATGCTTTTACCCCTATTTACCCCTATTTATTAGTCAAGACGCATGCTCTAATCCATTTGAAAAAGTCTGTTATGACGAAACGCGTTATGGAAATTAGTTTTTTTTTTATCTGATATAATAGAGGATTTTGGTTTTACAACATTTTATTGTACCATTACCTTTTTATTCATACTTTTTTTTCTGGCTTTTTTAATATTAATATATTTTACATATTTTATTTATTTTTATTTATCTTTTTTTTTTTTTTTTTACTTCATCTGCTACTACTGCCAAGCAAATCCTAGGTGGGGATTATACCACCAACGCTGTCACCACAGAGCAGTGGGCCTGCTCTACACTCGTAAGTATGATTTTTTATACTCATCACAACTATTTTATCCTACAATATGTGGCACAGCCATTACTTTTTTTTGCTTTTGTGTTATCCTGAAGGATTGAGAGGGATCCCTTTTAGGATTGCTGCCTTACTGTTCATTTTTGTGTTATTGAGAGCTGACCCATTTGTGTGTTTTTACAATGTAACTGATCAACCTGTATTCAGTATTATTCTTTTATTATGGGACTCTTCTTATGTATCAGGAATGTGTCTCTTTATCATCACCTCTCACTTGGTTCCAAGCAGATAATAATGCCTATGCTGCGTGGTATTGGCCCCTAGTATGTGTGGTATCACAAAGCCAAATCATTGCATCACTATCAAATATATTTACTAAAATGAGCTTAAAATTTAAAGCCAACGTAGGCAAACTGATAGCATAGCTGTCTTAATTAATTTTTCCAATTCAGCTATGTTGACCTTAAATTTGAAATTCACTTTGAATTATCACTTTAGCAAATAACCCTGTATGCACGCAGCATACACTCACATGGTTATTCAATAAACTGAGTGTTCATAGTGAATTCAAAGTCAATTTCAAATTTTACACCATATTAGCTAAACCAAAAACATAGCTGACTTGCAGAATTTTTCCACTTCTGCTATTTTGACCTTTCATTTGAAATTCACTTTGAATTTTCACTTTAGTTAACAACCTAGACAGAATTCGGCCATCACCCAAAAAGTCTTCATTATTTACACATGCACTATCACTGCATGCCCTTAACATAAACTCAGGAACCTAGTCATGATACGCCACAACAGGTTATTTGCATGTGACTGGACACAGTCCTTTCTCTTCTGTTAATAACTATTCTGTTAAACTTTAGTGGTGGAACTACTGCTGGTGCAGCAGGTGAGCCTGTAGCGGGCCTGCCGACAACCCGACCACTTGTCCTTGCTCAGCCACGTATTGTCCCTGGAAACGAAAAAGCTATCTTACAGAGAGACCCATTTCCCACTCAGTGTCAGGATCCTATCCTGACAAGCAAGATTTTTTTTTTCCGTTGATACTGTTTCTTTAAAAACCAAGTTCCTGCACGGATGTTTTACCACTAGTGGCCTCCCTTGCCTCTAGTTCTGGAAACTCACATTATCATCCTCACCTGCCTGGACTAATCGGGTTCCTGGATTTGCCTGAAACACTACATATCCTGGCTCCTGTGAACTTAGTTATTTCAGAACTACTTGCTTCCAAACCTGCTCAATACCAGCCTGAACTACTCTGCATTCCTGTTTGACTTCTAACCTGCAAAATACCAACCTGAACTTAACAACTATCCAGCTTTATCAAACAATCCTGATTTTTACCTACTCAAATCCAAACAACCTGCCTCATAACACCACTCTGGACTCTGCCTCAAAATATTACATGGTGTTATTTTCCTGTATGAGCAATACTTATTCAAAAAGGGGGCTTATTAACTTATGTTCTCCCTTTTCATACAACCTTATTATTGTCTTATTTGTCCTTCTATGTAACCTATACTTTTAACTATAGGTTTTCTTATTATATACTTCTATTCCTGATTGTATTCTATTTGGGGCATATTGCCTAACTCCTGTTTTTGCTATACCTTCAACTTACTTCTACTACCTAATTTCTCTTATAGGTTATTCTTAATTCTCCAACCTATAACTTCATTTATAGGTGTACCTGTTACCTTATTTCCACTTTAACCTTTTTGTCTAAACCCTTTATTTTCACAACCTGGTTATCCTTACCTGTAATTTCAGTTATTCAGATCTGTTTGCTCTCTCTTTCCTATTATTTTAATTAACGGATATACTGTTTATTTTATAATGTCCAAATCCAGCAAATATCCTGATGTTAACCCTGGCAATCGTCTCCTACCTGACCTGCACAAGATCATGACACCAGGGCCGGACTGGGGATACGAAGCAGCCCTGGAAAAAAATCTATGCCAGCCCCATAAGTCATTATGCTATGTAGGGTGTTATATATTAAAGGACCACTATAGTGCCCTGAGGGTGCCCCCACCCTCAGGGTACCCCTCCCGCCCGGCTCTGGAAGGGTGAAAGGGGTAAAAACTTACCTTTTTCCAGCGCTGGGCGGGGAGCTTTCCTCCTTCTCTCCTCCTCCATTCCTCCTCCTGGGTTGAATGCGCACGCGCGGCAAGAGCTGCGCACGCATTCAGCCGGTCACATAGGAAAGCATTTACAATGCTTTCCTATGGACGCTGGCGTGCTCTCACTGT
>OW240919.1:41963571-42014672 GCA_933207985.1 Pelobates cultripes | reverse complement strand
GATCGGAGGAGGAGAGCTCCCCGCCCAGCACTGGTAAAAGGTAAGTTTAAACCCCTTTCCCCCTTCCAGAGCCGGGCGGGAGGGGGTCCCTGAGGGTGGGGGCACCCTCAGGGCACTATAGTGCCTTGGAAAACGAGTATGTTTTCCTGGCACTATAGTGGTCCTTTAAAGAGTAAAAATGTCTTCCATTAGAAAAGCTCATTTTTAATCTTTCACTTAAAGAAGGTGATATTCTAATTATTCTACCCTTGTATCACTACGGCATTGTTACACTGATAGGAGGAAGCACAGGTTAAAGGAGTCTCAGGTGGACCTGTCTTCAATAATTCCCAGCCAATCAAGGCAGCATCATTAAAATAAAACCCTAGTTATAGGAACGTTTTTATCTTTACTTTTTGTAGATGAAATTTCTTTTCACAGTAGTTTAGAATTTATAATGTGGTTATAGTGACATCTAGTGTTATTATGTGGAAGTGAATCCGACGGTCAAATAATCTCAGGTTAAATGTAAACAGCACTGATAACCAAGTCTAAACAACGCAATCACCGTCACTTCTCTGCCTGAAGAAGTGGTTTTATCAGAGTCCATACAGATGTTCAAACAGCTACTAGATGCATACTTGCAAAAGCAGAATATTCAAGGATATAATCTTTCAATGTAGGGTAATAACTGCTTGATCCAAGGATAAATCTGACTGCCATTCTGGGATCAAGAAGGATATTTTTTTTCCTAGTTTGTTGCAAAATTGGAAGTGCTTCAAACTGGGTGGGGGTTTGCCTTCTTTTGGATCAACAGCAAAAAACAAATGTGAGGAAGGCTGAACTTGATGGACGCAAGTCTCTTTTCAGCTAGGTAACTATGTAACTATGACGATTTCTACATAATACCCTGTGGCTTTGATGTAAAAACAGATCTGGGACAGAACATGGAATCTCAGGGATTATCTGGAAAACAGATTATTAATAAAACAACAAACTGGATACATTGGTCATTTTATGGATGTATGAAACATTTTCAAGCAGCTGGACCGTCCTCCTTTGGTCTCAATTTAATATTTTTGGATAAGCGTTCCAAATGATTTACCGTTATTCACTTGGGTTAAACTTTTATCTTATATAAAAATATGTATAAAAAATATCTAAATCTTCAATATTTAAATATTTTTGATGACATTAAATCATTTTAAACGTTTATCCAAAAACATTAGATAATTTTTAAGGTATACCCAAAAATACTAAATTGATTACGGTACTTCATTAGGTAGGGAATGGAAAGTAAGGAGCAAGACGTGGAATGGAGGACATGGGGCGGAGGCAGCAGGGCTGCGCATACTGTTCAGGTGGTCTGGTAGTGTTCCAGAGAAGTGGTTGTGAACCTGACAAGAATGGCAAAGAGTATGTATCATCACATTCCCGTACGAACAGACTCCTTGATGGAATCAACATTCATTAACTTTCTGCTGATCTCAAGTCACTCTTGCCCATCTCTAATATCTCCTGTCCTCAGGGCCGGCGCTACCTGTAAGTCGACCTAGGCAGCCGCCTAGGGTGCAAGTTAGCAGGTGGCGCCGGAGCCCTTTATCCCGGAATCACTGGTGCGGCTCCTCATGCTGCGCCACCTGAGCACTTTACCAAGCCTCAGGCGGCGCAGCACTGCTGTATGGAGGGCAGCCGGATTTGAGTGACCGGCAGGAGGGAAGCGCAGAGCTCCTGCCGGTCTCTCAATGTAGCGTTGCCGGGCGGCACGGAACGCAGGACAAGAACTTCTGTTTCCTGCACCCGGCCGCCGGTGGACTGACAGGAAGTGCTCACTCAGTGAATTCCTTTTTTTCGCTGCCCAGCCACACTACATAGGCAGGAAGGAAGATGAGGGTAAGGACCACTGGGAGAAGGGGAGGGGAGTAAGGACCACTGGGGGAGAGGGGAGGAGTAAGAACCACCGGGGGAGGGTGGGTAGGAAGGAAGGACCACTGGGGGAGGGTGAGTGAGCTCAGTGAGTGCTTACCTTCAGTCCGCCGGTGGCCCGGTACAGGAAACAGAAGTTCCTGTACTGCGGTTTGCGCTGCCCAGCCATGCTACATAGGCACTGGGGGAGAGGGGGGAGTAAGGACCACTGGGGGAGGGGGAGTAAGGACCACTGAGGAAGAGGGAGGGAGGGGAGTAATGACCACTGAGGGAGAGGGTGGGGGGAGTAAGGACCACTGATGGAGAGGGAGGGGGGAGTAAGAACCACTGGGGGAGGGTGAGTGGGAAGTAAGGACCACTGGGGGAGGGTGGGGAGTAAGGACCACTGAGGGAGGGGGTGTAAGGACCACTGAGGGAGGCGGGGGGAAGGTCCACTAAGGGGTTTGGCAGAGGGAGGACCACTAAGGGGGTGGAAGAGGGAAAGGACCACCAAAGGGGGGGAAGGGACCACTGCGGGAAGGAAAGGTCCACTAAGGATTGGGAGAGGGAGGACTGGGGGAAGGACCACCAAAGGGGGGTAAGGAGGGAGGACCACTTAGGAGAGAGGAGGAGGGTAAGGATCACTAAGGGAGGGGGGGAGAGGATAATGGCCACTGAGGAAAGGGAGATTACCACTAAGGGGGTGGGGGGAGGAGGGGAAGGTCTACTAAGGGGTTTGGGAGAGGGAGGACCACTAAGGGGGGGAAGAGGGGAAGGACCACCAAAGGAGGGGAAGGACCAATAAGGAAAAGGTAGGAGGGTAAGGACCACTTAGAGGGTAAGGACCACTAAGGGGGGGGTAGAGGGTAAGGACCACTAAGAGGGGGGGAGGGGAAGAGAGGAAGGACCACCAAATGGGGGAAAAGGAGGTGAAGGACCACTAAGGAGGGAGGACCACTAAGTAGAGGGGAGGAGGGTAAGGACCAGTAAGGGGGGGAGAGGGAGAGGGTAAGGAACACTGAGGGGGGAAAGATGGTAAAGACCACTGAGAGGTGGGAAAGGGGTAGGACCACTAAGGGGGAGGGGGAGTAGGGCAAGGACCAATAAGGGGTTTGGGAGAGGGAGGACCACTAAGGGGTTTGGGAGAAGGAGGACCACTAGGGGGAGGGAGGGAGGACCACTAAGGCAGAGAGGGGGGAGTGAGAATACCACCAAGGGGAGACTGCAGGGGGACAGGGGGCCAAGGGACAGAAAGGAAGAACACTGAGGGACAGGAGAGAAGGGGAAATCACTAACTCACAGGAGGGGAGAGCACTATGAAATGTATTTACAAAAATAAAGAGCTGCTCCCCTCTCAGTCCCTATCCTACCCCATAAACCCTCTCTTTTACACTACACACATATACAATTCATCCCCACACACACACAGAAACATACAATGCATCCCTACTCACACACAGACACACCTGAAACACACAATGCATCCCTTACGCTCACACAAACACTCATTCTCTTACACACATAAACAAAATGCATCTCTTACACACTCAATGCACCCCTTACAGACACACACTGCATTCAATTACATACACAGAAACACACACCCAGAAACATACAATGCATTCCTTACATGCAAACACACACTGCATCCACTATACACACACTACATCCCTTACACAAATTGGTATCCCTATACACTACATTCTATAAGAACACACACACACACATTACATCCTCTACAATAACACATAAAACATCCCCTACACACATACACTCCACTCCCTGTGAGAGAACTCATGGGTGGGCCATATAGGTGGATTTATGGGTGGGCATTGTAGGCATACTCATGATCAAGCCCTGTAGGCCAGGCCTTGAGCTGTGTAAGGGGTCCCAAAAAATGGCGCTGCTTCCTGTTCGTTAATTGTTGTGAGCACTGTTACAAACAGTCTCCAGAGAGCCTCTTCTACACCAGACCTGTGGAGCCAGACTGAGCCCATCATCAGCCTCTTGTCCTCATCTGGTGGTAAGTAGGCAATCCAATATATTATTAGTGGCACTAATATCTAATTTACCTCACATTAAATGGATACTATCGTCACCAGAAGCACTACAGTTTAATGTAGTGGTTCTGGTGTCTATAACCTGTGCCTGTAAGATTTTTAATGTAAACACACTTTTCAGATAACAGACACTTTGTGCAGACTGACGTTGGCCCATATGGCGGGGCACTGTGAAGTCACATGGTGGGCAGGACAAATTAATTTTTTTGTCTACGGCGGCAAAAATCCTTGCACCGGCCTTGATAGTAATGCTCACTAGCAAGCCAGTAACCAACCTCATGCTGATGAGTTGCATTAACAACGAAATAGCCATCCATGAGTGGTTATCTGGCTTTGCATCTCTTCCCTTTTTTGTTTTTCAAAGCTGTTGTATACTGCAGAGCTACACTCTAAGGAATCCATTTAAAAAGTGGAATCAATTAGGCGAAAATGTGATTCTTTATTGAACTCATTTTCATATACCCACCCAGCACCTTTACAGTAATAACAGCACAGATTGTTGTATACTGCAGGAATAAATTCCATAAACACCCAGAAATCCATGAATAAAGTGGAAACAATTAGGCAAAAAGGTGGTTCTTTTTTGAACATATTTGAATATGCCTGGGATAGGTATAAGGCTATCCTAGCTATAAGAGGAGTCCAGGGACTAATGAGAGTATTTAGAAAGTTGGGCAGACTAGATTTGCCGAATGGTTCTTATCTGCCGTCACATTCTATGTTTCCATTTCCTTTTGTTTTTTCTTCTATAAATAGATGACATACTACACTATATTCCACTCTCATTGCATATTGACCTGTATCTGTGGTAAGGCTCTGCTTACCACTTCCTGTTTTTTAATATATAGTTTGTTCCCCTTGTGCAGGCATAAGAGCGTTCACTTGGTATGTTGAAGCATTAAGATTTCCCTTCACTGGACGTAAGGTGCCTAGCCCAACCACTGAAAAAACAGCCCCATACCAATATCCCT
Source organism: Pelobates cultripes (assembly GCA_933207985.1). NCBI lineage: Eukaryota > Metazoa > Chordata > Amphibia > Anura > Pelobatidae > Pelobates > Pelobates cultripes. Next base: position 42,009,757 of record OW240919.1, on the reverse strand, counting down.
CCTCCACCAAACTTTACAGTTGGCACAATGCAGTCAGGCAGGTAACGTTCTCCTGGCATCTACCAAACCAAAACTCACCCATCAGAGTGCCAAACAGAGAAGCGTGATTTGTCACTCCACAGTACACATTTCAACTGTCCCAGAGTACAGTGGCCTTGTGCTTTACACCACTCAATGTGACACTTGATATTGTACTTGGTGATGTGAGGCTTGCATGCAGCTGCTTGGCCATGGAAACCCATTCCATGCAGCTCCCGCCGCACAGTTTTTGTGCCAAAATTAATGCCACCGGAAGTATGGAACTCTTCAGCTATGGAATCAGCAGAGTGTTGGCGACTTGTACGCACCATGTACCTCAGCACTCTGTGAACCTGCTCTGTGACTGCTTGGATGAGTGGCTGCTGTTCTTAAATGATTCCACTTTCCAATAATAAAACTTACAGTTGAATATCTAGCAGGGATACAAATTCACGAACTGACTTATTGCAAAGGTGGCATCCTATCACAGTACCAAGCTTAAATTTACTGAACTCTTCAGTTCGACCCATTTTTTCCACAAGTGTTTGTAAATGCAGACTGTAAATGCATGGATAGGTGCTTGATTTTATACACCTGATGCAATGGGACTGAATGAAACAAGTGAATTTAAAAATTGAGAGATGTGTCCCAACACTTTTGTCCATATAGAGTATATAAAAGTATAGGTGAGGAATCATATTACTGGTCCTTACAGGTGGCTGGGCTTAACACAATAACCGGCAAGAGAATAGTCATGGTAAGCCAAGTTAAATGGCAGGAGAGGTACACATAATTGAGAGACATAAGCAGGTCAGAGGATACAGAAGCAGGGTAGTGAAGATACTAATAAATCTATGTTAATATTATTATTATTATTATTTAGAAAGCACTAAAAAATTTTGCGGGGCTGTACAATGGATGGACTAATAGACAAGTATTTTATAAAAAGACGTGTTGGATGCAGTGTTGAGGGTGCTTCTCAAACAAGTTTGCATTCTTGAAGGGGACTATGAACCAGGAATGTGCTATTGGGTAATACAAAACCCACAACCGGTCACTGGTATCATGCAACCTAATCTCCTGCTAGAATGGTTAAAGGCTACCAGAAGCAACTTTGTATCGCTCTGTTATTTTGTTAATCTGCATGATACAAAGTTGCTACTTAAGCTGTCACTAGGTTATTCACTTAAAGGACCACTATAGTTGTTTTCTTGTTTTTCTAGCACTTTAGTGCCCTTAGGGTCCCCCTCCCGCCAGGCTCTGGGGGGAGGAAGGGGTTAATCCCTTACCTTTTTTCCAGTGCTGGGCTCCCTCAGTGCTGGAGACTCTCCTCCTCCTTTCCCCGTCATCGGCTGAATGCGCATGCGCGGCAAGAGCCGCGCGCATTCAGCCAGTCTTATAGGAAAGCATTCTCAATGCTTTCCAATGGACGCTGGCGTCTTCTCACTGTGAAAATCACAGTGAGAAGTGCGGAAGCGCCTCTAGCGGCTGTCAATAAGACAGTCACTAGAGGCTGGATTAACCCATTTGTAAACACAGCAGTTTCTCTAAAACTGCTATGTTTACAGCAGAAAGGGTTAATCCTTGATGGACCTGGCACACAGACCACTTCACAGACGTCATGTTTCCCTTTTATTCCAGAAGTTTGGTCCTTAAGTGAAGTGGTCTGGGTGCCTACAGTGGTCCTTTAACACCAGATTTTGTCTAGATAGACATTGTTAAATAGCGTGAAGAATGATTTTGCAACCCAAATGGCCTTTTGTGAATATCTGCAACCTGTATGTCAATCCGTGTACCAGACCCACTGCTTTTCTCCACCAACCTTGCTGTCTGTCGTTGCCACAACTGTGTTGCTCAAACCAACACAACTTAACCAGGTCTGTTCTGGTTCCTAATTTCTACTATCACAGCTCTGAAGTGTATTGCTTATCATATCTATATAAGGCTTCCACCTATCCATTTTATAACTAAAGATTTACTAAATGGATTTTAGTCTGTCTTTCTAGCCGAACTCCAGCGCCCACCACTGGAAACAAGATGTTAAATCCTTGGTTAATTTATTGACTTATGAATATGCATTCATATATTTATCTATATATATTATTCTGCAATCCTGTTCCTGTTTTGGAATCTATATAACAAAAGCTTTTATTGTGTGCAGTTAAATACCTCTCTGCAATGTGCACTAAGATCAAGCACATAAATAACCAAATATGCCTGTAAAATAAATATTGCAGTTATGGTTACATGACTGTGTGTGGAGTCTACCCTCAAATGTAAACAGTGAAGGTGTCAATAACCCTGATTTACACCTCCTGTCTGTGTAACCCAGTAACAGGCTATCAACACAAGGTGTGTAGATACATATCCAGTATGTGTTTTAAATGAATAATCCAAGCAAAATAACCATAATGGTTGGTAATGGTGGTAATGGTGGTAAAGGTGGTAAAGGTGTCAAAAGTGCCCTGGTGCCTACCCTTTGTTAGCAGCCAAACCATTTTAGAAGAGGAAGAGAAAAGTCAGGACTTAAACAAAGAGTTGTCTGAATAAATAAAAGAGCAAAGATACCATGATTGCATGAGAAGAAAATAACTAAGCGCCTGTTCAGATGTTGGGTTTAGAGGTCTCACTACAGTACTGTTCTTCATCATTGTATGCCATCATTGCAATTGTAAGACTTGACTATCAATATCACTAGACTGATTTCGGCCCGAAAAAAATTTGTTTACATGCGGCATTTCAGTTTGGACAAATTTCATCCATGCATCCGGTTCGGGAAAGAGGATTCAAACAAAATAATATGACGCAATAATGGCGCATCAATACATTTTTTTCCATCAATATATTTTTGGTGCCACAGACAGAACTCTAAATCAGAAACAAATGAAACGATTTTGAATATTTTCTTTGCTTTGTGATTCATCCATATGCTGTTTCGGAGTTCAGAAACATGGTTGAGTCGTGAAATGCTCAAAGTTCGGAAGCATCATGATTCTGAATGCACAATTCTAAATATCACTGTATGTAGGCAAATTAGGAGGATCATCTGCAAGTATCTTAACCCACCTTGAAGGCACTAAACAAACTTAAACTAATCAAAACACATGCGTACAGCTTGCCAATACAAACATCATATCACATTACCGACAAACTTGGTCTATAACAACACGTGTGTGCATTTATCTCTAGCAGAGAAACTCTAAAAAGTTTAAATTTCTCTGCTAGAAATAGATATTTTGTAGCAACTTTAGAGATATACAGGAGGTTTTACTAACCCACCCATTGACATCAGCAATAGACACAAGTACACAAGCAAAATAGATGTGTTGATAGACATACAAGATAATTGTATAGAAAGAATTAAAGTGCTATGCAATTGTGCACTTAGATGTGAAAAGGGGTTAGAGAGCAGCCAGGGAGCAATTATCCTGCCCACGTGACACTTGGACATAATTAAACAATAAGGTAGATCTCTCCAAGCAAATATTTAGTAAAAGGACTTCTGAAGGATTTTCTAGGAAGGGAGTGCTATTAATTTATGTCCACCATTTATGATCTACCCTATTTTTGTTAGTATAGAGTTTTTGTGCTGATTGTCATGTTAATTTGTGTTCGCCATTTATGACCTACCCTTATATGTTTAAATCTCAAATACTCTCTCCTCTGTTCATTTTCTTTTCCTCATTAACTGTCATTTCTCACCTCAATATCTGTGTTTTCCCCATCCTTAATTTGCTGTTTGATCTAACCAAGATCCTTTCTTGCAGCTTGGGTCCCAAACAGAACATAAACTAGCTCCCACGACTCACAGCCACCAAGACAGAGGTAGCTCTTTTGGATGGTTTCCCGCCCACCCCTCCCAACACCACCTCACCCCACCCCAAGGAACTTACCACATTGATAGATAGCACAAATTACCTGACATTTCAAACACACTAATTATGTCTCTTAAACCCTCATCACCTGCTCAACTATCACACTCCCTACCTGCAACCCCTGACCCGCTCATCTCTCATGTGACTTTAAGATCCCACCTCATCTAATTTTGCATAACTAAAAATCCTAATTTTCCTTCTTTATAATATAAACTCCTTTATTCTCCTTAGGGAATGTTCTCTCTTATATTCTTTGCTTTCACTCTCACCCCTCTAATTAGCAAAATAATTTTATCGATCTACTCACCTGTCCCCGCTAACACCATTTTTATTGCTCCCACTTTACTTCCCTCCCCTCTCTATTCATCCCATGCACTCTACTTATACCTTTCCAGCCTTATACATATATATACATACATACATACATATATACTAAATACATACCCTCTCACAAAACGTATAAATCCTACTCCCACCTTTTACTTTCTATCCTTCTGCTCCTAGCAGCTGGTGATGTCTCTCCAAATCCCGGTCCCACCTCTGCAAACCCACCATGTGCTAACTTCAGGATCACAATAATCTCCAGGAATCACAATAATCTCCTACCCAACCCATCCCATCTTCCTTTAAATCCTCCTTCCATACTGTCCTCTGGAATGCATGCTCTGTTTGCAGTGTTACTAAATCCACTGATGTGGATGACTATTTCATCTCTCGTTCCCTAGACTTACTAGCCTTAAAAGAAACATGGCTCTCCCCCTCTGACACCGCTACCCCTGCCTCTCTATCCTATGGTGGTCTTCAATTTTCCCACAACCCAAGACACTCTGAAAGCAAAGGGGGTGGTGTAGGGTTTCTGCTCTCATCTCACTGCTCCTTCAAACCTCTACCCAACCCTCCCTTCTCTCTCTCTCTTTCTCCTCATTTGAATTTCATTGTGATTGTTTTTGTGAATATCTGTGATTATGTATGTGATTGTGCATATATATATATATATATATATATATATATATATATTATGCACACACACGCACACACACACAGGGCCGACCTTAGGGGTGTGCGAGCTGTGCGGCCGCACAGGGCACCATGGAGCAGGGGGCGCTGTGTGACCGACATAAAAAAAAATTTGTCAGGGTCGGAGCTTCCCGTGCGGCAGGGGCGCAGCTTCTCGTGCGGCAGGGCTGAACTTCTCGTGCGACGGGGGCGGTGCTAAAGGTGCCGAATATCTGCTGCTGGGAAAGCAGGAAGGAGTCCCTGCTTCCCCAACAAACAGTCTCCTGGAGCTGCAATGCCTCCACAATGAACAGAGGTAACTGAGTGATTGTCAGTGTGACTGTCTCTCTGTGTGTGTGACTATCTGCCTGTGTGTGTGTGTGTGACTGTCTGCCTGGGTGTGAGTATGACTGTCTGCCTGGGTGTGAGTATGACTGTCTGCCTGTGTGTCTTTGTGTTTGTATGGCTTTCTGCCTGTGTGTGTGTGTCTTTGTGTTTGTATGACTGTCTGCCTGTGTTTGTGTGTGTGCGTGACTGTCTGCCTGTGTGTGTGAGATGATTATCATCCTGTGTGTGTTTGTGTGGCTGTCTGTGTGTGTGGCTGTCTTCCTGTGTGTGTATGGCCGTCTGCCTCTGTGTGTGTGTGGATGTCTGCCTGTGTGTGTATGTGTGTGTATATGACTGTATGTCTCTGTGTGTATGACTGTCTGCCTGTGTGTGTGTGTCTGTGTGTATGCCTGTCTGCCTGTGTGTGTATGTATAACTATCTGCCTGTGTGTGTGACTGTGTGTGTGTGTGTTTGACTGTCTGTCTGTGTGTGTGTATGACTGTCTGCCTGTATGTGTGTGTCTGTGTGTGTGAGTGACTGTCTGCCTGTGTGTGTGTGACTGCCTGCCTCTGTGTGTGTGTGTGTAGATGTTTTCCTGTGTGTGTAAAGCCGTGTTCCTGTGTGTATGTGTGCGGCTGTCTGCCTGTGTGTGTATGTGTGTGTGTAGCTGTCTGCATCATTACAAATATCACACACAGCCAACACATAGCATACATATCACACAGTCATCACATCTATCACATACACAGACAACACAAACATTACATCATACATGAATGAGAGGTGGTGGGGAGGGCACTGTGAAGATTTTTTTGCACAGGGCGCCTAAAGACCTAAGGCTGGCCCTGCACACACACACAACCACAGCTATACACACACAGACATACATCTATTGTGTTATTGTGTGTATGTGTTTAGTAGATAGCTCCCTTATTTGGTGTCCTTAAATATTGCAATCCCCCATAAGGATAACAGGGATTTATCTACTAAACAACGGAAATTAAGAAAAGGACTTTTTTATTTTCATATGTTAGCTGTTTAGTAGATAATTCCCTAATTTGGTGATAACATCCATTGTCATTGGTTCTTAGGGGGTCGAGGGTCAGCATGATAAAGAATTGACTGTGGCACCAAAAGACTTTTTAATTAATGTTGCATAGCAGCACATGATTAACCTAATACCTGAATTCTGCTTTTAGCAAAGAGTGCTGATCTGAATCTGATCTTCGTGATGTGCTTTATATTGTATTAAAATAATTCTGGTATAGTTGATTGTGTAAATGTTAATTACTGGTTAATTAAAGCATTAGTGGCTAATTCATGCTCTTAACTGTTGGGTTCTGCCATAGAATGTGAGCTTAAGAACTGTGAAGCACAGAGACTTTGTCTCATTCAATGAGTTTTGCAATTAACACTGGAAGAGTGCCCAGTTACTCATATAAATGTGAATGTAGCAAAATAAAATGAATTGGGTAATTCACTCTCTATCTTAACATTGAGAAACCGTTATCCCGGAATGTTGCCAAGAATAGCAAGAAAGTTCTCTTCTTCTATATTATTGAAATTTTAAATAAAGGATGGATATCTGTCTTTCTGACTTTCGACTCTCCACCCGTGATAATGTTGCAGTCATTTTGATAATAATGTATATGAATGTTGAATTTGGCAGAAAACCAATAGCAATTCACCTTGCTTACTGTAACGCTGCAATGTTGTATCTAAATTTAATCTATATTTGATGGGTATTTATACCTGTACTACTGAATCCAGACAGACTAAAAATCAAGTGTGATGGACACATGTGTCATATCAAGGCTGTAGAACTGTAGCCTATGGTGGCTGTCTCCAGAAGCATACACTGGACAAGAATCAATAAGATTAGTACAGACTAGTAAGAAATAAGCCCAATACCAATCCTATTACCCTTATTAAAAGTACTAGTCCAACATTGGAATGAGCAAACCTTAAAAATGTATCATTCACACCTTCATTAAATCCATACAAGGATGCTACAAAAACAGTGCGAGAAAAAATGTGATAAAGTGAAAAAATAAAAATTAAATAAAATTGGACAAGCAGATGGATCCTACATAGATAGTCAGAATGATCTCCCAGCTTGGAAATAGACTAGAAAGCAGGTGAACATCACCTGATACTATGTTGCAAAAATGCATACAAATTGAAAGCACCCAGCTAAGTCTTATGAGCTGCTGGGGGCTAGGAACCCCTGATATAGTATCTAATATCTAACAATACATGTAGATAAAGAATAGCAGACTGATCCTAAGGCAGTGTAATGGATCATAGGCAGAAATTGTAGAGTAAAGGCTCTGTATGGTGTTAACCCATGACTCTCTTATTAATCATCTTAACTAATTGTTAAGAAACCATAGAAAGAAAAGGAAATTTAAATATATGGGGAAATCCAAAGCAGTAAACCCCAGGCTGAGAAACTATAACAGCCGGGAAACCACCAATTGAATATGAAATTACCCCTAGTATAATATCCTTTATGGTCAAGTGCTGAGAGCCAATAGAATAGTATATAGATGATAGACAAGTATGCAGACCTAAATTGGTCAGCTCATAAGTAAAGGAATAAGTAGTCCCACATAGGATACAGAGATTATCCAATAGTATAGAAAAAATAGCTAAAAAAAATCTGTGAATAACTGCTTCAGGGTAACCCCTCATAAACTAGATATAGCCAGTGTGAAATAAGACAAACACTGCTGCTTCAAGGCAGCCTATCCTCTTACTAAAATAGCCGATACTAACTGATCTACTACTGCCTAAAAATAGACACTGAATATTTTCCCAAGGAGATCGTTAAGATTTATAGTAATAGCAAGTTGCAAAAGCTGTCCAAGTATAAAAATGACCAGTGGAGCGTCTGCTCGATGCGAGTTTCGGCGCTTATATACGCCTTTGTCAACAGCTAAGATCAGACTGAAATCTTGCCTCCTTTTAAAGGGAAAATGGAGTTGCCCTTTTTTTTTTTTTGGTGATGTCAGTGACAGCTGCATATCTAAATAGGCAGAGAAAGAGGAGGAGGGGCATTAGAACAAACAAAATAGCCCCTCCAATGCCAGAGGGTCATGAAAGCAAACAAATTAACTCCTCCAATGCCAGAGTGCCATGAAAGCAAACAAATTAACTCCTCCAATGCCAGAAAGCATGCAAAGAGGTCAGAGGAGGAGGTTCATTAGAACCAACAAATTAACCCCTCTAATGCCGGAGGGTCATGAAAGCAAACAAATTAACTCCTCCAATGCCAGAAAGCATGTAAAGAATTCACTCAATCTTAAAGTATTTATCCTTAATAGGGAGATGAAATATATTAAGAAAGTCTTTCAAAATTGGATGTCCGGTGTAAACATCAGATGAAATATAGAAGTGTTAGACATAAAAATAAGATATTAATGTACATATCTATGTATTCTGTCTGAGCTTCATATACAGATGTGACAAGTGACCGGAAACAAAATTAATGTCTGACATTGGAAGGGTTAATTTTTTTGGTTGTAATAACTCTCCTCCTCTGAACTTTTTACATGCTTTCTGGCATCTATACCCTAAGTTCTTCCTCTTTTGGCATATAACTGACTGTGTATAACTCCAGTCGATTCTTTAGGGGCAGCCCTTTTCCTGCCCCCCTATATTTGAATTTGAATTGCATTTATTACAGCATTTGCATCCTTCATTCCAGCTAGGCAAATTACCCCCACTCTATTTTCCTGTTTTTTGGATTAATCATCCTAATGTTTGTTTCAGTGTAATGGATCATAGGCAGAAATTGTAGAGGAAAGAAGGCTCTGTATGGTGTTAACCCGTGACTCTCCTATTAATCAGCTTAACTAATTGTTAAGAAACCATAGAAAGAAAAGGAAATTTAAATATATGGGGAAATCCAAAGCAGTAAACCCCAGGCTGAGAAACTATAACAGCCGGGAAACCACCAATTGAATATGAAATTACCCCTAGTATAATATCCTTTATGGTCAAGTGCTGAGAGCCAATAGAATAGTATATAGATGATAGACAAGTATGCAGACCTAAATTGGTCCGCTCATAAGTAAAGGAATAAGTAGTCCCACATAGGATACAGAGATTATCCAATAGTTTTCTAAAAAGCTATTAATGGGGGCTAATTTAACCAGTTGAGATTATTGAGTGTTTGGATTCCAGTATGAACCTAGTTCGATCTGTGTTTTTCCACTCTATTTTGGATAGATTATTTTGTCTTTTTTTCCACTAAATAGAAAAGACCTGCTCAGTTAAGGGCTACATGGTGTTGCTAAAGTTAAATAAGCAGACATTCCTCCCAAGTCTCCATTCCACCGTAAACTCCATTAAACCTCATTGTCACAGTCATTGTCACAGTCACAGTCACAGTCACAGTCATAGTCACAGTCATAGTCACAGTCAATCAATTGTTATGCTATGGTATATATATGGTAAATAACTGTCTGCGCACACTGGGGCCGCTACCCCTAACACATAGCTTACAGCCCCTACAAAAAAAAGAAAGAAAAAATAATGGCACTTCTAAGATAACACCAATATATATATATATATAAACTTGAGACTTAGCAATAACAAATAGGTGCTTCTCCCAGAACCTGCCAATCCTGTCAAATACCGAACATATACAGAAATACTGGAGATGCAGAGCACCGATAAGGAACAGCAACTACAAAGAGTACTATAATAAGAAAACAGGACAAGTGTTAATGAAATTTATAAAGCTCTGTTTGTAAAAAAGGAGCTTGGACACATATATAGTATTGGTATGTTATAAGTGCTGCTACTTCACTCCAGTGGGTATCTCCCTTTCCCACTAAACAACGTGAAGATAGGTGAAACAGCGTAAGGTGAGTGAACAAATTTCAGCCTTTCAGAGTGAAGCGCTATATGGAAAATAAATATGAATAAATAATATATTATATTCACTTACTCCTATATTGGGGGTGTATATATAGATGAACCCATATTTATTTTCCATTTAACGCTCCACTTTGAAAGGCTGAAGGTTGTTCACTCAGCAAGGGCCGCCACCAGAAATTTTGGGGCCCCTAACTCAGCTCAGGGCCTGCCTCCAATCGCGCCCACAGGGTCCGCCTCCAAATCCCACCCACAGGAATACACACACAGACACAAAAACACACACTGATACAAAAGGACACAGATACACACACAGATACATACTAACAGACACATATAGGCATACATACTGAAACACACACATACTGAGACATACACACATATACAGACACACAGGCATACATATTGACAGATAGACCCATACTAACATACATACAGACACACATGCATGAAGACATACACATATATACACCGACATACATACACACATACATACACACAGACATACATTCATTCATACTGGCATACATACATGTATACATACATACAGACATACATTCATACAGACAGACATACAGACACTGACATCCATACACACATACATACATACATAGGCATACATTCATAATGGCATACATTCATACTGGCATACATGCATTGTAACCGCAGATGGTTCCCTTATTTACCACTCTAATGTCTTAACGCATAGAACTTAGTAGGGCTAACCATACAGATATCTTAGCCATAATTTTATATAGTTAGTGTAAGAGATCCTCTATTTAAAATATATAAATAATTGAGAATACAATATAAAATAAGGATTGTCTTGGAAGCAATAGTTTTGTCTTTTAGATATTTATTATATAAAAATATAAATATAGACATATAAAATCCATTATAGCAGAGTTTATAAGGTTAAATTAAATGCTTGCAAATATCATTAATAGGTTAACATACCCTTCTAAACATGTCATCATGTCAGCCTCTCGCCATTTTAAGATGGAGCAGCGTCTGTCTCCAAGTCTCCTCTGTTTTTTAACATTTTAAAAGTACACCTATTTATACCTTAGGTGTCTTCATTTTAGGGTTACCGTAGTTCATATATGAAAAAGTAACACTTCTTTTACTTTATTCATTTTAGGACCTCCCTTAACTTGGCAAACATACAAGGCCATAACTAAAGGGTGCATACTCCTGACTTAGTTCAAGATGGCATCTTAAAGTCTGAATAGCTTATCTGTTGTTTATACTAAGTTGTGGGAGTTTCCCGGATTTGGGGAAGTTGCATTAACTTGGGGGTTACCACAGTATATTGTGTACTGAAAGAGTCGTAGTATAGCCTTGAAGCTTGTTTATGCATTATTGTTATTGTAATTCGTCTGGGACAAAATGGCGCAAACATATTATGCACTGAGGTTATTGCTTAAAGAAACAGTTATGAAAAACAATATGTTCCATTTCTAACACCTTGTCAATTTGCAATATCTCGTAAAGACAAAGTACACAGTTTAAGAAATACAACATTTCATTCTAAAACTTGTAATATTTGCATTTGCCCATAACAGCATAAATACAGACATACTGACAGACATACATACATACATTCATACATACTGACATACATGCATACTGACATCCATATACACACAGACATACGTTCATAATGACATGCAGACATACATTCATACTGACATACTGACATACACACATACATACACACACATACATACTGACATACATACAGACATACATACTGACATACATAGAGACTGACTGACTGACATACATACAGACATACATAGATACATACTGACATACACACATACTAACATACACAAATACAGCTAATTTTGCTTACCTTTTTTTTGCAGGTGGAAGGCTGTGGCTGAGGGGAGTCGGCGTGGCTCCCGTGGCCTGGCTTTCTTCCCTCCCGTGCAGCGCTGAGGGGAGGGAGCTGAGAGGAAGTTACTTTTTTTTTTCAAGGGGCCCGGTCGCGCTATTGCACGGCCGCAGTGCTGACCAGGCCCCTGAAGATATAGGGCCCATCGTGTGGCTCTAAGTGTGTGGGCCACCCGATAGGCCCCAACAGTGTGCGGGCCTGGTGCAACTGCACTGGCGGCAGTTCCACTGCTACACGTGGAGCCCAGGCGTCTACACGTTGTCACCCCCTGATGGCAGCCCTGCACTCAGCTTAAGCTTTTTCACCTATGTTCACAGATGTAAATTAAACCTTGAATACATCATCACACTCAGGCTGTTTGAGAAATTATCACCAGCAGTCAGAGTCATAAAATCCAGAATAACTAAAAATAAAACAGAATAGGAATACTATAGCATGCTCCGCAATATGGAAAGTATAATTTTATTGCACTTACGTCATGGATAATAATTTAATGGATATAGTATTAACAGAGGGAGAGATTAGTGTCCTTCAAAAAAAACCTTAAGCTTGCCGCCCACTGTGAATGCTGACATTTGTGATCAATTTATTGATTTGAATAAATTTGTGAGAAAAAAATGACAAAGTTATTGATTTTAATATATTTGTGATACAAAATGCCCGGATGTCAATGCCAAGACTATGGATGATGAACAGTCTCCAAAAGATACACATTTTTGTTCCAGTCTTGCCCTGCTACCAACATATTGTGCTTAGATGGCCACTCTACTGGTTTTCCTTAAAGATAATGGGTTTGCACACCTGGTGGTTTAATTATGTGGTGTATGGAATTTATTAATGGGGTTCCTTGGAGTCCTTTAGCCCTTATCAGACTCCATGTACCTGGGTGGAATGCCATTAGCCTTGTGCCTCCATGACTGCATCTGCCTGTTTGTCTCTGCACATCCTTGGTTAACAGGAGTAGAGGCAGCAGAAGGGTATTGCAGGTAATCTGATGTTCCAGGGACTTCTGCAAGAAAACTCAAGGCTGCACTAGTTGGATACATTCATGGATAAACCCATGGTAGCCTTGGGGAGGCTCTGTGCTAGAGGTGGAACCCAAGTCTCAGTAGCCAGAAAGAAACAAAAAGAGTATCTAATGGTCATTGAATGGAAATGAATACATAATTTTTTTATGAACATATGAATGAGAATAGCATGAAAATAATGTACAATGTTATGAGAAATATTGCAGATTTTGCTAAATTATTTTCAACACTGACAACAATATGCACAGTAAATCCTTTGTAACAAGCATTGTAAAATTTCCTTAAATGATTAATCCAAGCATCATAACCAATGCAGAGCGCTATAGTGTTTAAAATTCCCTGACTATGCTGCTGCTGTTCCTGGTAATGGATCAATCTATTTTGCAACGTTTTGCCTACTTATCTGTGTCCCCTGGGTGTTGGGTCTCCTGTGAAACCAGTGAAGCTCACTGATTTTCTGAAGAGCTGCCATCATTAGAGATGCCGAACCTACCAAATATTTATTGGCTGGGAGTGCCAACTGTGCACTGACACTCTGTGCATAAAATATGTTCGGGAATGACATCAACCCACCTGTTCTGGACTGGTTAATGATGCAGTCATGACATTGCTAGAAGGGAAAATACACCTTCAGCAGAGTCATTAAATATCCGTGTGTCTGCTGTGCTTCACAGTGAAATACAGCACACACAGATTTCAAACACCATGGCCACTTCAAATCACTGAAGTGGTCATAATGCTTGGAGTAACCCTTTAAAAAGTAGCCATTACTTTTTAATATACCTTTTCTCTGCATTGCCTTGCATGCATTATCTCAAGGGTAGACAACTATCCGCACGTTAGATGTTGCGGACCTAAATGCTCCTACAGCCATAATGCTGGCAAAACACCATGGGGGATGTAGTCCACAACATCTGGAGTGCCAATGTTTGCCTACTCCTGTACTGACTTTCAGCCAATCAGTAGTACTTTTTATATAGCCTAGAGCATGTGAGGCAATGTCTAGCATTATGTGTACTCTGGGAATTCTGGCCACAGCAAATCCATCTAAAGAAACCATATTTGCATTCTATTACTTTCATGCCAGCATGACCAAAATAAAGGCTAATCTGCTCAACAAATTAATACATAAATTAATTATGAGTGCAATGTGATCTACATATTTTAATTATTTCTACTAGTGCAATGTCGCATTGGACATAATGCTATCGAAACATACAAGCAAATATTGTCTTTCTTTGCCAAAAATGTATAATCATAAAAAATGTACATTAAAGAAGGAAACAGAGTTGTCCACTTACGTTTTACTGTGACATGTCATTTTTATTTTAGTTTACCCTTCAACTAAATTCATTATGTATTTTTTTTTTTATAATTTCTACATGGCTAATTTATGTCAGCAGAACAAAAGGGTACAGCATTTTATTATATATATATATATATATATATATATATATATATATATATATATATATATATATAAAAAGTGAATGAAACCCTTGCCATTTAAAAGTTTAGAAGGCGATTCAAGAAATGATGTATGGTGGATATCCAATTACATTAAGCCAATTATTCGAACCATGGGTTCACATGAAGTAGCCATTTATTATCCTAATGAGAACGCCTTACCGTTCAATATCTCCTCCCTTAATCTCTTTCAGCAGAAAAGTGGGAAAAAATACAAACCTAGTATAAAATCTCAATAAAATGTATCCAAATGTTGAATGAATTCAGCCATTTAATGACAGCATGCAAAAAAATAATCTACAGGATCGACAAAATGCATTCTTCGAGGCTGTATGTATAAAATGATGATGTTAGGCTTCATTTTAGCAAATATATCTTTCAATCAGATCTTTTTTTTCCCCCTAAATAAATATATATGGACATAATGGTATTTATGTAAAAACTGTCTTGTTTGTTCTTTCCTTTGTACACTTTTACCTCTTATGATTTTGTATTGGGAATATTGGTCTAATTCAAGGATTCTTATTATATTATATATTATAATTTGTAACAGGGCTCACATCAGTTTATTCCATATTTCTTCCATTTTTTCAGTATTATTCTTGCAATTTGTGGGTGCATTTTCTAAGTTTTTTTTGTATATTTTTATTTTCATATTATTATCATAATATTTATATTATTTTTTTATTTTTTTAATATTTTGGCTGAAAATATGGATATTATTGGGACTCTCCAAAGGTATTATTCAGTATTATCACATCCATGACTGTATTTACTCAATAATAAAAAGGGATTATAATATTACATAATCTTGTAAGTATCCTGTGATCATTTGTTTGCCATTTGCGCATGTTGCAGCCTGCTTGTCCTAGCAGTATGCCATTTTATGGCTAGATAGAAACAAGAATCTGGTCGCCAATTTGTCATATGAAAACCATGTTTTTTGGTTTCCAATGAGACGTGGGTGTGCCAAGATGTGTTGCCAATTTGGGGCTACATTTTTGGTTCCTAACATGGCTGTTGTAGATTTTTAATTTACAATTATTAGGTGTTTATTGGATAATTGAGGGGGTATATATAGAGGTTTGTGAAGGGTATATATAGACTGTCCTCCCGGAGGAAGTCCAGTGGATAAAACTTGTAAGAGGCACAAAGTATCAAGCAATCATAAGTTAATTGCTGACCAATGGAGGTACTTTTCCTTAGACCAAGACACTCTAGATGGTAACAACAGTACTATTTGGACCCGTGGGAACCATACAAACACAGAAATAAGCTTTATACTACAATGAAGGTTTTAAACCTCTACATGCCCCCACCTGCAATGCATATCTGGTCCCCATGGGGATTTGGCCTGTTAAATAACATGGGGAACATAGTCCCCATGTCCGGCAGATGTGGCCTGTTCTAATATTCATGGGGAGGACATAGTGGACCTTGCCTCTCCACCTATCCGGGGCCCTAATTATAATAGTAAAGGGAGGAGGACCTTGTGTTCCTCCCTGGCCCCTACCACTGAATTAGACTATCAAGGAATCGCTAAACTAAAATATATTGAAATGTTTGTGTATTACAGACAAATATATTAAGCTATTTTCATATTGTATCTAAATTATTGAGCAAAATGTGGTTTAAAGTGTGCTCCTTCAGAAGGTGTTGGGGCATATTTTGTGCTTGTTTTGTTTGATAACAATTTCCGAGCTTCAGTTGGTCTTGGGTATTGGTTTTCAACACAATCACAATCTAAACATAGTTTTTCCAATTATCATGTCACCAAAGTTAGAAATCATTAACAACTGGGCTCAACAGTCATAGCAGTTGTTAATTACACAACTTGGAGATTGGTATGTTGAGGTTGGGTGAAGATAGCTGCAAAGAAATGTGGCTTACAGCAATAGATGAAAGTTATCAGCAGGTATTAACGGTAGTGATGGCATTAACCCAAATCAACAAAAATAATTGCATATCTCCCAAGTGTCCTTATTTCCATCTCAAATCCCCCTGTCTCTCTTTTCTATCCTAATGTCCCTCTTTTCTAGAAGCTCCACATTGTTGATGTGTCTGAGTGTATAACAGAGCTCACAGCAAAATTACTCCAAGTAATGTGCCTTTAAACTACAATAAATGCCGAAATGTAAATATATAGAGCAGTCCATTTTTCAATCATTGTTCTTATTCTAAATTACATTTTAGTTACATAAATGGTTATTAGAAAGTCACCAGAATGTCATTAGAAAGTTGCTTAGGTGGCCATGTGTTTGGTTACTATTATAGCTGTTGTGGATTTTTTATGTATAATTATTACGTTTTTATTGGATAATAAGGAGGGTATACAGTCAGGTCCATAAATATTGGGACATTGACACAATTCTAATCTTTTTGGCTCTATACACCAACACAATGGGTTTGAAATGAAACAAACAAAATGTGCTTTAACTGCAGACTTTCAGCTTTAATTTGAGGGTATTTACATCCAAATCAGGTGAACGGTGTAGGAATTACAACAGTATGTGCCTCCCACTTTTCAAGGGACCAAAAGTAATGGGACAATTGGCTGCTCAGCTGTTCCATGGCCAGGTGTGTGTTATTCCCTCATTATCCCATTTACAAGGAGCAGATAATAGGTCCAGAGTTCATTTTAAGTGTGCACTTTGCATTTGGAATCTGTTGCTGTCAACTCTCAATATGAGATCCAAAGAGCTGTCACTATCAGTGAAGCAAGCCATCATTAGGCTGAAATTTTCGGATAGTCGTTCATTTTCGGACAGTCGTTTGCTCTCCATGCTCATAAGCTGCATTGTCGGCGGCCATCTTGAGCCGCGTGAAAGCTTCTTTCACGAGCTTCGCCAAGAGGTGGTTATTTGCTTGCCCAGAGGGGGGAGTACAGGGCTCTGACAGTCAGCAATTAGGTCCTGGCAGCACCAGCTGGAGAGATCGGTCACGTCTCCCGCCAGAGCCACACCAGGCCGCAATAAGTTAGAGGCCTCGGCCGTCGAACCGCCGCAGTGACAAGGCCTGGGGCCAGCACCAGTGTTGCCCAGGGGGTGCCAGATGTGTGTGCCCATGTCTGGGATTCAAGTTGCAGAGCAGTTGCACCCCCTAAATAGCTTATTGTGTAGGTTTTCTCTGGAGTTCAAGCAAGTTGCGACTGTCCTGCTTGGCGCCCAAGCACCGCCCTGTCCCCCTTTTTTTTACTGACTGTGCTTATAACTTGATTAGCCTCTTTCTGCCTAAACTTATAGATCTGTCTGTCTTCCTCAGTTTTTTTATAATTGCTAAATGCTAACTTTTTGTTTTTTACTATTATGGCTACATCTGCGGAGTACTACAGTGGTTTCTTAATTTTTTTGCTTTTACTGAGAAGTCTAAAGCAATTTTCTGTTGCCTTCAGTAGTGCAACTTTTAAATAATCCCATTTTTCATGGACTCCATTTAAACTGCTCCAGTCTGATAATGACTCCTTTACAAATATTCTAATTTTAGAAAAGTCTTTTTTTCTAAAGTCTAAAACTTGTGTTTTTGTGTGGTGTAACTTAGTCACTGTTCTCATATTAAACAGAAGGAAACAGCGCTAAAGTAAACCAATACTGAGCTAGATAATATAGGAGGCAGCAACCTAAAAATAGGGTTCCCTCTAAGCCCTATGGGAAAAGGTAATACACAGAACACGTGAGTACAAAAAGAAGGCTTTTGGGTATACTATCCAACCAAGGCTTAAAGTGGCAGCTCGATTGTTCAATTACTGCATTTGTGCACACTTTTTAAAAAAAAGTTTTGGTGTGCATGTTGCCTTCTTTGATACAAATTTTTACTGTGTTCAGAGGTTAAGATTATGCCATGTGTGTTGTTGTTAAGATGATTTTTTAGATTTAGAAATTTTTATCAAAAAAAATTCTTCCTTTACATATGGATCCTGAAAGCCGCCTTCACTTGACCCATAAAGAGAACATTCCTCTACACAAGTCGCCAGTGCCCCATAAGGCCCACCTTGAGACTTTGTTCTGGCGCTATTTATTATTTGGACTTTGTATATTTTAGCTGGATCATAGCCAGCTTTGGTGCAACCTTTTCCTATATTGTTCTGTGTATTACTGTTCTTATTAAACCACACTGACTGATGATCACTGGATCCTAAACTTTCACCTACAGTAATATGTGATACCAAATCTCCATTTGCTAACACTAAATCTAGTATAAGTATGTAAAGAAAAGAAAAACTTCTAAAACCTTAGCCAGTAGTAGATAAATATGAGCAGAAATGATATGTGTAAACAGATAAGTAAATGGTATATTCACTAAACAGTGAGTTGAAAAAATATAGTGGTACATTTGCTAATAAGAGCAATCACTGAAAATCACATAAAAAACCTACAAATACATTTTAAAAAGTCCAAATGAATAATAAATATATATATATATATATATATATATATATATATATATATATATATATATATATATATATATATATATATATATGTATTTCAAATAGTCCACAATATATCTGCTTGGTAAAATAGTATAACCCCAATAGTTCACAATGTATCAGCTTAGTTGAGTATAGCAAGGAAATTCCTTCTATGATAAAAACCGGGAGACTTGCTAAACCAACTAAGTTAGTCTAGTATCAGGCTATAATCCAAAGTAAAATAGACACTAATACATAGAGGGAAAACAAGTCAATTAGAAATGATGTATCATCAAAGTAGTAAATGGTGTCTTCAGGGACGTATCTTACACGAGGCAAACACGGCATCTGCTTTGGGCGGCACTTAGCAGGGGTTGGCAAAAAAAAACGCCCCTAAACTCCCAGGCAGATCCCTTGTTTGCCTTGTGTCCTGGGGAGCTCAATTTTGAACCCCCCCGAGGCGGGCAGTGGGTAGTGAGGGAGTATGCTCACCTGAGCTATTCCTGTTCAGCTCCCTTGCCCGCCGCTTAATGAAGCCGGGAGCCATAAGCCGGGAGCCGTAATATGACGTCACTCCGACTCCCAGCATCGGAGCTGAGCAGGAAGATTAAAGCTCCCTCGCCGCCTACTCAGCCTGTCTGCCCCCTGCCTGCCCCCTGCCTGCCCGCCCAGCAGCCCCACTGGACCACAAGTTAGTAATCCACTCCAGCTCTCCCAGGGAGTGTGTGTGTATGTGTGTGTCTGTAAGTGTGTGTGTCAAAGTGAATGTGCGTGTGTGTCTAAGTGAATGTGTGTCTGTCAGTAAATGTATGTGTGTGTCGGTCAGTGAGTGTGTATATGTCGGTCAGTGAGTGCATGCGTCTGTCAGTGAGAGTGTGCGTCTGTCAGTGAGTCTGTCAGTGAGTGTGAGTCTGTCAGTAAGTGTCCGAGTAATAGTGTGTGTCTGTCTATTAGTGTGTCAAATCAGTGAGTGTGTGTGTGTATGTCATTGTTTGTCAGTGTATATGAGAGTGTGTGTATGTCAATGAGTGTATGCATCTATCAGTGAATGTGCGTCTGTCAGTGAGTGAGCGTCTGTCTGTGAAAGTGCGGTCTTGACAGGAAGGGGTGGGGAAAATTTAAATTGGGGGTGCCCGAGGACCGCCGCCCTGCCTAGGGCAGCACAAATCCTAAATACACCACTGGGTGTCTGGATGATGATTCCACATGGGATATATCTAAAATGAAAATGACAGAGACATAGTGCTCTCTGATATAAATTTATTTGGATAAAATACACTCACATGAGATGTAGATAAGTCGTGCACCAAGCATGAAATTAAGTTGGTATCAGTATGAGTAACGCCTTGATGCTCCTTCCTGTTCACCAACTTAGAAGGGGGGGGGGGTCCTGGATACGATGTTTACCACTGTCTGTTTCTCGCGTGCGTTCCACTGCAGACTGATGTGCTTTTCACCTTATTGCACTCATCTGTGAAGTGTAAGTTGATGCTACCTTACATGTTTCATGATTCTCAGTACTCACTTCATACTGAGCACAAGGAAGATTAAAGTCACCCATGATGATAACTTCCCCCATCATTGTCATTTTAGCTATTTCCTCAACTCTTCTATTTGTCCTGGGGTCCTATAAATCACACCTACACAAGTTACTGTTTGATTACTAAATTCGAAAGTAACATAAATGGACGCCTCACTAACTTTTATTAGGCTAGATTTTATGCTATCCTTCACATGCAGGGCCACCCCTCCCCCTTTCTTGCCTTCCCTGTCTTTTCTACATAAAGAGTACCCTGCTATTGCTACCTTACAGTAATTTTTCTCATTATACCATGTCTCAGTCAGGGCTGGTGCAAGGATATAGTGTCCCTTTAATGTGAGGTAAATTAGAGATTAGTGTCACTAATAATATACTAGATTGCCTACTTACAACCAGATGAGTATGGTGATTGGCACTGGCTGCAGTTTGGCTCCACTGGTCTGGTGTAGAACAGGATCTCTGGAGGCTGTTTGTAACTGTGGTCACAAAATTCAATGTTCTGGGACAACGGGAAGCAGCTCCATTTTTTGGGGCCCTGGGCCCCAGGGCCTGACGGTGAGTATACCCATAAGGCCCACCCATAAGTCCTCCTTCATGTTCCACCCATGAGTTCGCTCACAGGGAGTGGAGTGTGTAGGGGATGTGTTATGTGTTATTGTAGAGGATCTAATGTATGTGCTTATGGAATGTAGTGTATAGGGATACCAGTTTGTATAGGTGATGCAGTGTGTTTGTGTGTAGTGGAAGCAGTGTGTTTTTGTGTAAGGGATAGAAAGCAGTGTGTGTTTGTGTATAAGGGATGTATTGTGTGTTTCTGGTTGTGTGCAAGGGATGCATTGTGTAAATCTGTGTGTGCATACATAAGGGATGCAAGGTTTGTTTCTGTGTATGTAAGGGATGCAGTGTGTGTGTCTGTAAGGGGTGCATTGAGTGTGTGTAAGGGATGCATTGTGTGTTTCTGTGTATGTGTGCAAAGGATGCATTGTCTTTGTGTGTAAGGGATGCATTGAGTGTGTGTAAGGGATGCATTGTGTGTTTCTGTGTATGTGTGCAAAGGATGCATTGTCTTTGTGTAAGGGTTGCACCGTGTGTGTGTGTGTGTGTGTGTAATGGATGCATTGTGTGTTTCTCTGTGTGTAAGAGAAGCATGTTGTGTTTCTGTGTGTGTAGGGATGCATTGTGTGTTTCTGTGTATGTATAGGGATGCATTGTGTGTGTTTGTGCATAGTGTGAAAGAGCTCCCTGTCCTGCCCCCTGTCCTATAGAGCTCTCCCTTCTGTCCCTTAGAGCTCTCCCCGCCCCTTAGTGGTCTTTCCTCTCAACGCTTTTCATTAGTGGTCTCCCCCTCCCCCCTTTCCATTAGTGGTCTCTCCTCCCTCTCCCCACCCTCTCCTAGTGGTCTCTCCTCACCCCTAGTGGTCTCTTCACCACCCCCTCCCTCCCTTAGGGGTCCCCCCCCCCACATTCTCCTCAACCCCCACCTTCTTGTCACCCCATCCCTCCCACATTCTCCTTACACCCCCACCTCTCTTAGTGGACTCCCCCATTCTCCTCACCCTCCCTCCCACATTCTCTTCACCACCCTCTCCCCTAATGGACTCTTCCCCCTTAGACTCCACCTTTTCCTACTCCTTTTTAATGGATACTACAGACACACAGACATCACTGACAGACACAGACTCACGGATTTGACACACACAGATTCCCCAACAGATGCACATATTCCTGATTCTGGAGGTTTTTAGCAATCATTTTGATTTGGGACAGGGTAATAAACCTCCCTCCTCACCACGCTGTAGTACCTGCAGGTCTAAAAGGATTGAAAAACCTGGTGGGTCTCACTATTTACGACTTTCAATATTCAAATACAGTATGGTTCCCCGGTCGGTACCAGAAGCATATATCTGCAGACCATGGAAGGTGCCCCACTTGTGCAGGAATACCAGGGTATTAAACAGTGTCAGGTTCAAGGGGTTACAGGTGCCAGGACCACAACTAGATGTGGCCAGCATTGTCTGCAGACTCGCAGTTAGGGTATCTGATTTATAGGTGGCCTAATACACACACAACTCCAGTAGGAGCAGTAGTTATACCCACCATCTATGCAATCCCAATCCTTTGGGCACATTCACTTATTGTATAACATATAAGTTCTTTTCTATGCCACCTCAGTACAGGTGGACTCAGGTCATTTATTCAATATAAATATCACTATAAACTCAAGATGAGCAGATGATCTTGAAGAAGCTTTGACCGTGCTTCGGCACCTCAGCTTCCGGATGTGAGGGCTGCAGGGTAAGGAGTACTACTAATTCTGTTCGGCTTCAAGAGACCTCCTTTGGGGGCCTTGGCTTTCCATCGTTGGCAGGTGGTCAGACATTATTATGACCATCAAAACACCTGCTTGTTGGAATTTTCTCCAGCAGGTATTTTCAATCTCTTAAAGCAGAGTTTCAGAGAATGGTCTGAATCAGCAAAAGCTATTTCCCATGGAGCAGAGGCAGGCTTCATTCTGGAGTGGTAGATCCATGGGGTGATTTCAGCAACTTTCACTGTGTATTACTTGTTGGCGTGTGATTTCTCCTCTTATTTGGTGGAGGACCCCTTTAAGACCCTGGACAATCGGTGGTGGTCGGCCATACATGATTTCAAGGGGGAGAGACCAGTACGCTTTGTGGGGGCACTCCTGATCCAGAACAGGGCAATGGGGAGCAAGGCATCCAACTTCAAGTTTTTGCCTGGCACATTTTAGCCAGGTGCAGCTTCAGTGTTTGGTTCATTCGCTTAACTATCCCTGAACTTTGAGGTCTGTAGGCAATGTGCAGTTTCCACTTAAGACTGAGGCTAGTGGCTACCTCTTGCAGGCACTTATTCATAAAGGCCTGGCCATTGTCAGATCCCACTGATGTGGGTATCCCGCACCTTGGGATGATTTCAGAGAGCAAGAATGGGACCACTTTGTTTTTTTCTGTTCTGGTGGGCCGGGCTTCTACCCAGCCAGACTATGAGCATACAATAATAAGGACATAATGGAATATACCAGGTAATCCTCCAACAGTTTGAATCCCTGGTGGTTGGCTTGGTCCTTGTCGGGGGTTATTTTTGGCACATTCCATGCATCCTCTGGCCACTGCTTGCATTACTGTAGACAGGTCTGGTAGGTAGAAGAAATAGTTAAGTGTAGCCTCCATGGATGATTTTCCTGCATGGGTGGACTCATGGAGAGCCCTTACAATGTTCACGGCCAGTGATGTGGGTACAACTATTCGCCAATCTTTTAATTGGTACCACTTGTTATTCAGGAAATGGCCTGGTTCTGTTTCCAGCCATTTTTGTTTCTAAGAATCTCTAAATACCCCTCACTGCTGCCTGTGACATATGGTACTGTCTCTGACTGATGGGGGACAAACCTGGTTTCAGTTCAATTTGGACAGGAGGCCTGTTTAGGGCCAGACCAGGGGGGTTATGTTCGGCCCATATACCTGGGGTGTCTATGATTTCTGGAGGTATGGAGGGTGCTTCCATGAGGTCCTTAACAACAAATAACCTCCATTCTTCCTCTTTTGGGACAGATATAGACATGATTCTGAGGCTATGTGGGAGGTCAAGAGCAGTGGTACAATTGTGAAGAAATGTGATCTTAGCTTGGAGTTTGGAGAGGACATCTCTCCCCAGAAAATGAATGGGACAGTCTGGCATGTACAGGAACTGGTGCTGGATGACATGGCCTCCCAAATTGCAGGTTGTTTCATGTAGCAGTCATCTGGTGGTAGGCTTACTGGTGGCCCCTACTATAGTGACAGTCTGAGAACTGTAAGTAAAATTTAAGGAATCATTTAAAGGGACACTCCAAACCCCTAAAGCACTGTGTGGTCTTCTTTTTCTTATTTTGACAAAGACTGCATATTTCAATGGGATTTAGCATTTTTATGAATTAATCTTGTCATTTCACCCCTTAGCTTTCAATTATAATACCTGTCCTGTTACTCCCTGGCTTGGTTAGCTCAGTGGAACTAAACTCAGGAGGCAGCAATTGCAGAGACCGCCAGTCTTGCAAAGACATCTCATTGAGCTGCATTGGTAAGTCTGTGATTGGACAGCCACATAAAGTCAGGGCTAGATTAGAAGGGAAGGGCTTGCAATGGCTGCAGACAAGAGATCTGCAGCTTTTATAAGCTATTTCTAGTTATACCCCCAATGAAAAAATAAATTAAAAGTTTGTATTGGGGTATACCTATTATACCTATTATACAGTGGTTTTATTTATTTTTGTATTTGGGCAGTAAAAAGTCCCTTTAAGGCCAGAATAAGATTAATTTGTCTATGTTGGGGAATACTGCAGATTTTATGTACGGGTGCAGTAGATGTTTTGTGTGATCTCCCCTCTGGTCCCATTCGGGTCTAGCTGACTTTCAGGCCATGATTCACGTGCCATAAGTGGCACATGTACTATAAGTTGCCGACCCCTGATCTTGGTATGAGGAATACTTCTAACATAGGCCTTGATAAAGGTGCTTGATGATGCAGCGCTGTACCCATAAACCTTGGACACTGAAGATGCTCTTGAATGTATCTTGGATATCATTTTATTTCTGTTTCTAAAAAGCATCAATACAACATAGGTATACTGACATGGGATTCAGCAATGCACCATCAGTGATAGGTTTATGGTATTCGGGGTTCTGGGGTACCTAGTCTTACAAGGAATCTAGTAATCACATAGCTTAGCAACATTGGAGTTACAACCTACTGTTGACCCCTAAAAGTGTACATGATCAGAACCATACCTACGGTGTCTCACATCCCATCCCATGTCACATACTTGGTCCTGAATTGTAGCATGCTTGAGCTGGACCATGGCAGGACCTCTGCATGTTCCCCTGCATAGTCCATGCTTGCCAATGTAGGCTCTCCATCCAATGATGTGTTTAGGTAGGTACCTGGGCCTGGATTAGAGCATTGCTCGAGTGTGACCACAGCACATCCTCTGCGTTTCCCTCTGCCTGATCTGAAAGTGCAGCTCTGAGCTCTCGAGAGAGGAGTATGTTAGGTCTTGGAGATCCAAGGTCCTGGAAATCCCAGGAGAAATCTGATTGCCATTATGGAGTCAAGAAGTATGTTTTTCCCTTTTTGCTGAATAATTAGAATGGCTTCAATTGGGTAAAATAATTTTATGGTTGAACTTAATGGACTTTAGGTTCCTATGTTGTTATATAAGCAGCACTAAGATCTTGAACATGCAGTATGCTAGTTGAGTGAAGACTCATATTCCTACCTCATCCATTCACACCACCATTTTTAGCATAGAACTAAATTGACAGACCAGGCAGGGGAAAATGCAGAGCTTCTTGCATGGTGACTGCCATTCTACAATTAATGTGCAACCTCCTCCTGTCACCTGGGGTAGTCTAACCAACCTACTCCCCCTCCACAGCAGTACAGCACTGCTATGGAGCTTTGTTACAGACTCATACACAATGTACATTACCTTTACTACTCTACATCTCTGTTTTACACAAATGCACACATTACAGTAAAGGATTGTTGCCCATGGGCCATCATAAACTGATTGTGTAGTTAAGATTTTTCTGTTTATGTGAAATTTTTTTTCAGTCATTCATCAGACTCTAATCTTTATTGACTTTACATAGTAGAATATAGAAATGTATTTTAGAGTAAAAGAACTTTTAAAAAGACAGTAAAATGTCCTCAAATACATTTGACTAACTCCACAAAAAAATAAATGTACTCAGATTTATTTACAATTACATGTCCTTTAAGATTCTTATCAGTATTAGTAAGCAAATCAGGAATATTGTAAAATAAAACAGTTGAATCAGATGAGGACCTTAATTGGAAAGCAAACAATGTAACTTTATAGATATGCAGACAACTATTGTAATTCACCTTAAAGGGTTAGCCTAAACAGCATAAAGAGCCCACTGAAGTTGATATGGTGCCTGGGGTATCCTGTTGTCATCCCACTGTTAAAGGAACGCTCCATTGAAAATAAATACATAATTTTTAATATACCTACCCTCAATGAAAACATGCATCTCTAAAACAGATTGCAAAAGCTGCAGATCAGTTGTCTGCAGGCTTACCAAGCCTTCACTTTTGTCTCTAGAAAACTAAAAGTCAGTGCTGTGGAAATGATGAATCAGATACTTATCCTTTATGTGCAAGTTACATTTAGCTGAGTTGTATTAGTACAGCAGCAACATGTAGATTTTAGAGCAGGGTTGAGTAATTAAGAATCCTTAGTGGTTTTCTTAAAATGAAACTACTGAAAATTGCAACTTTGGCTAAATCGTCCCACAAACATTAAATACACAGTATATGAAGCTGTTCTGACAAGTTAACCACCCAGAAGTACTAGACTGCCTATAGGGTAATATCATGCATGTGACGGACAACATTAGAGGGTTTACACCCAGACTTACTGGCGTGTAGAAGATGACAATGGCTGTCTGTGCGCAAATAGATGACCTGACCACAGCTCATGCAAAGCTGGAACTCCAGCTAGCGGCACTGGAGGTTAAAAGGTGGTGGAATCACTTGATGAAATGAGTCCTGTCTGAAGACATTGCTCAGACCAAATTGACACACACAGACTACTGTACCATAGTGTACTGTAAATTGCGACTTTGGCTAAATCATCCCTAACGGAAGTTATACATGCTCGCAGGCACATAGTACTTAGAGGAGAAGGCAGGTTAGCTCAGAGCGGCCTCTGCTTGAGGTATGGCTAGGACAGAGCTTACATACTTCCTTGTAGCCATACCAATTAATACCTGCATTGGGCACTGCAATAGGCTGAAAGGGCAAAGATAGCCGTCTCAGCTTAATCACAACCACCCATTTCTGAACAGGCTAATACTTCCTCATTAGCACAAGCAGCACATATGGAATAGGCTGCTGCCAATTCTCGTTTAGCACAAAAACATCAAAATGGTTGGTACTGAATGGAAAGACCACACCAGGGCACTCCAGACACTATAATAACTTCAATAAGATGAAACAGATAGTTGCCTACAGTGTCCCTTTAACAGTGGGATGGCTCCAGGGCACTCCTGACTCCATAATAACTACAGTAGTCTGTATTTGTTATGGTGCTTTGAGTGCCCCTTTAAGTAAATAGTTCTCCAAAAATAACAGTGTAAAATCATGATCTAAAAAAAACTGTTTTGAAAAAATCTTGAATCTTAATGTAAAATTAGAATGTATACAAATAATAATTGTACTTGTGACGGAACGCTGGCACTCCGACTGAGTACCTCCGCCAATCGATGCGCCTAGTGCTCGCTGAGGACTCCAAGCATTCCAACCGACACCATCAGCACTGCAGACTCCACTTCCAGCGATACAGCTGTGCCAGGGTCTCGCCGTCTCCACCCACCCTGGATCCACGACCAGGATCCAGCTCCCAGTAGGTGAACCCAGGGCCGTCTTTAAGGAGGGGCAAAAGGGGCAGTTGCCCTGGGCCCAGTTACTCCTGGGGGGCCCAAGGCAGCTGAAGTTATCAGGGGCCCTGGCCCTTTAATACTGTTCTGTAATATGGGGAGGCTGAATACATACACACAGCTAGCCTCCTCACACACTGCCCTGTGATTCTGTTTCTTCCCCGTGGCATGCTGGGAGGAAGTGAGGTCAGATTGCTTCCTCCCAGTAGGAACAGATCGCTTCCTCCGCAGTGCTACTGGGGAGGGGGCACACACCACACAGAGGATGCAAGCATTGTGGGGGAGAGAGACTGGGGCAGCTGAATGCACACTCCCATCAGCCTGGGCCAGCAAGCTCCCACTGGACCCCAGGGAAGCCACCCCTCTGTACCCAAAAGGTATGCAGACAGGAGGGTGGCTAAATATTGTTTGTTTTGCTAATTTCTGATTTCACTTTTATTCATCAGATATTACAAACACCCATGTGTTGGTGTTTGTAATGAAACACACTGGGAATAACTATATGTTACAAATCCTAGAAGAGCCTGACAGTTCCCTATTAAATATAAATTTAAAAAAATATTTATTTTAAAATATTATTGCATAAAGTGTTATCAAAGGCTGAACACCATTTCCAAATGTCACTTTTGACAAATTCTCTACCAGGGTATGTAAGAACAGAGTTGAAACATTATATTGGCCAAGGTTGCTGGGAGTTGCTGTCCAGGAGCTGCTAGAGGGCAGAGATTAAAATATGTAAATTTACACATATATGTGTGTGTGTGTATCTGTCTGTGTTTTTGTCATTGTGTGTATCTGGTTGTGTTTGTGTCAGTGTGTGTATCTGGCTGGGTTTATGTCATTGTGTGTATCTGGCTGTGTTTGTGTCATTGTTTGTATCTGGCTGTGTTTGTGTCAGTGTGTGTATCTGTCTGTGTTTATGTCATTGTGTGTATCTGGCTGTGTTTGTGTCAGTGTGTGTATCTGTCTGTGTTTATGTCATTGTGTGTATCTGGCTGTGTTTGTGTCAGTGTGTGTATCTGGCTGGGTTTATGTCATTGTGTGTATCTGGCTGTGTTTGTGTCTGTGTTTATGTCTTTGTGTGTATCTGGCTGTGTTTGTCAGTGTATCTGCGTGTATGTATACCTGTGTATGTGTACTTGTGTGTCAGTGTGTATGGGTACGTGTGTGTGTGTATGTGTGCAACTGAGTGTGTGGTAATGCATACATCCCAGCATTTTAATGCCAACACTGCACACAAATACACTCCTACATTCCATCGCTAGCACTGTACACATATACAACCCTGCATTTATACCTTTGTATGTGTGTGTACATACCTGTGTCAGTGTGTGCATGTGTATGTATGTCTGTGTGTGGATGTGTCAGTGTGTGTGTGTATCTCTGTGTGTGGATGTGCCAGTGTGTGTGTGTGTATATCTCTGTGTGTCTGTGCCAGTGTATGTGTGTGTCTGTGTGTGTATCAAAGTGCTTGTATCTGTGTGTCAAAAGGTGTGTATCTGAGTGTGTGTGTAAATGCCAGTATGTGTCAAGGTGTGAGTATGTGTCAGTGTGTTTATGTGTGTATCTGCGTGTTAATGTGTATACGCAGGGGCGGACTGAGAACCCTCAGGGCCCTCGGGCAAAATAAATCAAGGGCCCCCTTACAGGCCCCACCCATACTCTGCAGCAAGCGCCACCCTTGTCCCGCCTCCATGCACCGCCTCCAGCCACACCCTACACAATCTTTAGACACAAGGAACAAAAGGGCAATAAGCCCTTCGAGGCCCCAGTAGAGACTACAATTGAGGGCTAATGGGCCATGGAGGGGGGTCTTTCTAGCGGAGGCTATCTCAGTGTCCTTTAGAGAGTGTGTTAGAAGAATCCCCTCCAAGCCCCATTAGAGACTACAATGGAGTCTAAAAGGCTTGGAAGGGGGTCTTTCTAACAGAGGCCATCTCAGCGCCCATTAGATATCCCCTGCTGGAAACAGTCGCCTCCAGGCCCCAGTAGAAACTACAATTGAGGGCTAATGGGCCATGGAGGGGATTTCTAGCAGAGGCTAGAGTCTAATGGAGCCTGGAGGGTGGTCTCTCCAACACTCTGGTTCCTATTCACAATATAGCAACACAACATAGCTCGCTGATACCTAAGCCAAGTTGGCTCCTCTTACCTTAATTACTGTTGCTGGCTGGCAGTCTGTGGGCTTGCTGGCTGCGGCTGGCAGTCTGTGGGCTTGCTGGCTACTGCCGGCAGGCTGTGGGCTTGCTGGCTACTGCCGGCAGGCTGTGGGCTTGCTGACTGCGGCTGGCAGGCTATGGCTTGCTGGCTGTAAGCCTGTGGCTTGCTGTAGGCCTGTGGGCTGGCTACTGGCCTGTGGGCTGGCTACTGGCCTGTGGGCTGGCTACTGGCCTGTGGGCTGGCTACTGGCCAGCCTGTGGGTTGGCTGGCTGGCTACTGGGGCACTTGTAGATTATTTAAAGAAATAATCCATGCACAATAACCACTACTGCTCCAGAGTAAGTAGTCAAACTGTTTAAGAACAGTTTGACAACTTACCTGGGGTCTGCTGGGATATGAGGCTGTAGTAGGGAATAGGAGCAGTGGTGCAATGTGTGTGAAAGGTTCAGTGTGTGTGTGTGGGGGTGTAGTGTGTGAATGTGTAGGTGTGTGGGCAGTGTATGTGTGTGGCAATGTTAGTATGGGGGGCTGTGTATGGGGGTCTGTGTGTATATGGGTGGGCAGTGTATGTGTGTGTGTGAGGCAATGTGTGTAAATGTGTATGGTGTGTATGGGGCAGTGTGTGAATGTGTATGGTGTGTGTGTGGGGGCAGTGTGTTTATGGGGCTAGAGTTCACTCTCACCACTGCAACCACCAGGAATCCATGGGGGTTACAGTGTTGAGAGTGAACTCTAGCCCGTAGCTCCAGGGCTAGAGTTGACTCTCGCAAGAGCAGTAACGTTGCCATGGTAACCGCGGCAACGCTCTGTGCTCGCGCAAGAAGGACCCAGAGGAGCTGCAGGGTGAGCTCCCAGGTCCTCTCTTCTTCCCCTGCCCGCACGGTGCCTGCGGACAGGGGAGGGGGGGCATTCTTCCCTCTCTTTCTCCCCCCTCCCCCAACTCTCTATTCCCCCTCTTTCTCCCCGTGTCTCATTCTTCCCTCTCTGTCTCTTTCTCCCCCTCCCCATCTCTCTATTCCCCCTCTTTCTCCCCGTGTCTCATTCTTCCCTCTCTGTCTCCCCCCTCCCCATCTCTCTATTCCCCCTGTGTCTCATTCTTCCCTCTCTGTCTCTTTCTCCCCCTCCCCATCTCTCTATTCCCCCTCTTTCTCCCTCCCCCATCTCTCCCCCCCTCCATCTCTCTTACCCCTCTTTCTCCCCCATCTCTCCCCCTCTCCCCATCTCTCCCCCATCTTTCTCCCCCACTTTCTCCCCCTCCCCCATCTCTATTCCCCTTACCAAGTCAGAGGGGGTCATGCTGCAGCCGCCGGACCGGGGCAGCCTGCCGGTCCGGCGGCATCATTAACACTGAAGAAGAAGGAGGAGGAGGAGCATGTGTCTGTCATGCTCCTTTGCGGTTCCCACATCCTGTGCTGGGAATTGTGGGAACCGCAGGGAGCATGACAGACACATGCTCCTCCTCCTCCTTCAGTGTTAGTGAGAGGAATGCCGCCGGACCGGCGAGGCTGCCACCCGGTCCGGCGGCTCTAACATGAAACGGCCGGCCCCCTCACAGTGTGCCACCGGACCGGCCACCCGGTGGCACCTGCAGTCCCCCCCCAATCCAGCCCTGCCGCCGGGCCCCCTGAAGGCGGCCCTGGCGGCGGGCCCCCCTCCCGGCCGGGCCCTCGGACCGTGTCCGAAGTGCCCGACCGGTCAGTCCGCCCCTGTGTATACGTGTTAATATGTATGTGCATACATTCCAGAAATCACACAACATGCAAACAGACCCCTGCAAACATTACATACAAACACACCAGTTTGCTGAAACACCAATACTACACACAAATGTACATATGCATTTAAAAGACAACACTACATCCAAACACCCCCTGCATGCAAATACAAACATTACATACAAACACATCCCTGTATTAAAACACTAAAATTATATACAAACACCAACTCTACACACAAAAGTACACCTGCATTTAAAAGCCAACACTACAGACAATCACACACCCCTGCATTCACACACAAACACTACACACAAGTACACCACTGCATTCCAGTGGTAACAGTACACACAAATACATGCACACATACACTCTATACAAAACATGCTGACATTCAATTGCACAAACACTGCTCACAAATACAACCCTGCAAGGATGGTAGATCCCCAGCTGGCATAGCATCGCAGGAGTTGTATGACAGATGGGGATCTATCTTTTCTTTACTCTTGTGCTACAGGGGAGGCCTAAAAATTTTTTTTGCACCAGGTCTCTCTCTACATTACTTTCGCCGCTGGGTTGGGGCAGAGGGAGTGATTGCATGCCCAGGGGGCCCAAGCAAATGCTTGCCCAGGGTCCAATCAATATTAAAGACGGCCCTGGGTGAACCTCTCCTAAATCCAGAGAGCGTAGCAGGAACAAATCAAGCTATTGCAAGAGTTTACTCTGGAGAGTAAGTGATTATAGCAATCCCCAGAGTGTAGTTTTCCAATCCCCCAAACATGAGCCAAGGCTTAATGCTGGAACAAGACTTTACTGGAAGTAACAACAACAGGTATTCAAGCTACAGTTTCTTTTATGCCCTGCTCCCATGCAGGGGAGGGACACACACGTTATCTACAGTAGCCAATAAAACAGAGGTTACAGCCCACACAAAATCCTCCCCTCTGCCTGTGATTCAATTATCTTATACAATAGAAGATGCAATTATCACAGGTAGGAAAATACAGTTTTTACAGCATATTCATAACTTCTAAAATATACATCACATTCACATAAAAATTAGTAAAGTATCTTTTGGGGCCTGGCTGGCAGCATGGCTATCTGGCCCAAACCGGTTTTACAGAGCCCTCTATCCTGGAGACAATGGGAAAAATAATCCAATTATCCAGGAAAAGAGGCAGACTCCATTGAGCACATGTCCCCAGTAAAACACAAAAGGATACAAAAATACATAACTCCTATCATAATGAATTGAACGGGCCAAATCTCCCAGGGTCCATAGTCACAGGGCAAGAGGCGGGCAAGCAGTCCTCTCCAGGCACAAGTGGCGAAGGGCACTTCATCACAGTAATAAATTCATGAATAAAGTAGCAGGGAGGGAAAGTACTGAATGAATGGAAGGGTTTCTTCACAGTACTTTATACCAATTTTAGATGTTATTTCCTTATTATTGCCGTTATATTATTTATTGCATCAACATTTTCTTTTGTTTTTTTAAATGGAAACTTTCAAAACCAAATAGAGGTTTGTTTACTAAACTTTGAACTGTTGCACAATAAGACCAAATTGCACAATGCAGGCATAAATAGTAGATTTTAAAAAGCTACAATTTGGAGTTTAGCAAAACACCCATAGATGAATATGAACATTAAAAGAAGCAGAGGAAAAGTTTATTAGTTGGAAAATGCAATCACTTTAATATTTATGAGGTTGTTGGCTCATTTCTATTTAATTTTGCAGGGTTATAACTCCTGCTTGAGGTTTATAGAAGGATTATCTTAAAAGCAACAGCATTAAATTCAACCTGTCAGGACAGGTCGCTTTAATCAGGCATCACAAATCCCACGATTCTATATTGTATTTAAAAACTTTTGGCAGGGCTGTGATTTTCAGAAAATGTGAAAACGTAGTCCTAGGCCAGGGGTAGGCAACCTTTTAGCAGCACTGGGCCGATATAGGATGGTGATGTCCCGTAGCGTGCCGGTCCTATTTTTTTAAATTGAGGTGTGTATGCTGCCGTATTCTGCTTGTGTTATTTATACTGTAATTGCTTTGTATCATTGTATTTGTGCGTATAGGAGCTATTATATTGTATATGTTCATTAGTAGTTTGTGGTATCGTGTATGATACATATGAATGTGGGCTGTGTATGGGGGCTGCTTGTGGAATTGTGTGTGGATGGATGTCACATTGTGTTTGGTAGTGTGTGGGGGCTGTTTGGGGCATTGCATGTGAGAGGCTGCATGTGGGGTTGTGTGCATGTATGTGGATTGCTAGTGGGTTAAGTTTGTGCGGATTGTGTGCTTGTTTGTGGGCTGTTCGTATTATTTGTATGAGGGGATGGTTATTCTGCATTTCTGTGTATATCTAGCAGTGTGGGTGGCTTTCCTGGGTTCCAGTGGGGACCAAGCTGGCCTGATATAGGTCAAGGACAGGAGCTGCTACAGCAGCTGCAGGCTGCTCTACTACAGATCTAAGATCACTTACTCTATGTGCTGCAATGCATAAATTGAGGATTGTCCTTTACCACCTCTTAGTATTAGCAGATATCTGAAGTTTCACTGGGACTCCTGATAGGCCAGGGCCCGTTTGGCTCTAGCAGCCTTGAGTGCCGTGCAAAGACACCTTGAGTGCCGTACATGGCACTAGTGCTGTAGGTTGCCTACCCCTGTCCTAGTGAGTTGAAACATCAGGTGTCTGTATGACAGGTACTTTTGTCATGTTTAATGGTACCAATTTCTCCAGATGTTTTAAAACTAAAACTTAAATTATGCTTTGTCATTCTAAAGGTATTCTAAAAGCATGCAAAGCATTGTGGGAGTTGTAGTTCTCCAAAATCTGGGGATCTACCTTTTAGGCACCCCTGTTCTATACCTTTGTGTTATCTGTCTGGGTGGAGTCCTCAATCCTCCCATGACTCTTGTGCAATTCACATAACATTTTATCATAACTTTTATGTGGAAAACCCTACACAAAGAATTATAAAATAAAATGCGATTTAGTATCAATTCTGCCGGCACAATGTGTTTATGGAATGTTACAGCCTTATATCTAACTAGTTGTGTGTACATTTTAAGCGAATGGGGTTTATGCCATGAACGTCAAATTGCAGTAAATTGAAAACAGAACTGTAAATTTTAGTTAACTGTGACTGTAACGTAGAGTGGAAATGATTCAAAATCTGCTGTTATTGTTTACATTGTGAAATCTGATTTTTCAATTCACTACAATTTATTGATGATTACATAAGCTTCAATGTGCAAAATCACCTCTATAGACTTCCAAATAAATTGCGTTTACCCTTTATTCTTACATATCAGCCTGCTACAGCTCCCTCTGCCTCAGGCCTCTACTTCACGGTTTTCTATTTTTCTTAGTTTTAGTGCCACATTCGCAGCATGTTTTTTGGCTGTCTGGGGCTTAATGGGACTGCCTCACTGGGTTGAGATATTGGCCTGGTAGCTAGGGCTCCGTATGCCACCTCCCACCGCTTGCTCAGGCCCACAGGAGTTTTTCCTGCAGGTTCCTTGCTAGCAGCGGCCATCTCGGATCTCGCAACTTGCGGCCATTTTGTTTCCATCACGGCTTTTACCATTTTTCGGGACGCCTGGGATGTAGGGTTGACGGGACAAGCCCTCCCAGTTACTTGGCACCTAAGTATATTATAGTTTTGCCTGGCAACCTCAGGGTTTAACCCTTCTAGTGGACTGTGTATACAGGGATTCTTGCAACACTGAGCTGTGTTATTGGTTGATGATGGCTGGCTATTGCCCACTGTGTTACATGATTACATTGTTTTTATTGATAACTGACTACCTTAAATGTAATAGTGGCTATTTGTTTGCCTGTTGGTGCAGCCTGCATGTCCAGCTGCACATAAGGGTGGACCCCTGCAATACTATTATTGAGCCTTGTCATTTGGCAAACATATATTAAGGGCATTACACAGTACTAAAACCCAATTTGGATATACTCTGAAAAAAGTAGACTGAAATCAGGATGTCTGGTACCTCCCCATCATCTGGGGTTTAAGGGTTTCCCTTGCATACTGGAGGCTGCAAGCCCCTTCCACTTCTTCAGGGTGTCAGTCCTTGACAATCTAGCCACTCTCCACGACTGGCAGTGGCGGCTGAACCCGCACATTGCGCTTTGACATACTGCCTTCTCAGGTGTCCCTGTGGTTGGTGTGCCCTCGCCACTGCCTGCTTGACAAGATGGTACACACCTCAGAAAGGGGGGAAGCGTACAAAGGGTGGAAGGCGACCTGAGATAAGCTACGTGATATTCTATGCCCTTTAGCAAAGATCCTGTACTTTGTGGACATGGCCCTCTCTCAGAGTACCCAACTGGATCTGCACGCTGTAAAGTGAATGGGCCCGACATAGCATCTGCCTTCTTGGAAACACCAATGCTGCGAGAGGCACAGAGTTGCTGTACTAAAAATTGACGCCAAACTGATGATGATGGAGGGTATCCACCTGCTACACGACCTGCTCCTTCGGCACGGCTGGTTCACTCGTCCAGACCTAAAGGACCCATACCTTTCGGTTCCGGTGACCCCCTCTTGCCAGATATTCATTCGCTTCCACTGGCACGGCATACCATGCTAAATCCCTGTTCGGACTTCGCTCGGCAAGATTGTTCCTTACAAAACTACTAAGACTGGTCATGGCTCAACTGCAATCTCAGGGAAAAAGGTGCTTGATCTATTTGGGCGATCTGCTGATCTTCTGCGATTTGGCCTCTCATCTCCTATCTCAGACAACCTTTGGCCTGAATTTCATCTAATCTCTTGGATTTGCTGTGAATTGAGAAAAAGTGTCCCTCGATCCTTCACAGGTGGTGCAATTTCTGGGGTTCGAAAAAATAGAGTAGACATCATGCATGCTCTGACTATCTCTGGTGAAGACGTCATCTGAAAAAAAGATCCCAAAGTTCCTTTGGATGGTCAACATACCTCTGCGGCTCCTCGTCCTGATAGTGGGCCTCCTATCCGCTTC
The DNA here is from genome assembly GCA_933207985.1 of Pelobates cultripes. Classification (NCBI taxonomy): domain Eukaryota; kingdom Metazoa; phylum Chordata; class Amphibia; order Anura; family Pelobatidae; genus Pelobates; species Pelobates cultripes. Next base: position 41,972,974 of record OW240919.1, on the reverse strand, counting down.
CGTTAAGGCAGTTTACCCCAGTCCTCTACACTACAGGACCATGCAACACCTCAAAGAAAGATACCTATGCACATGTTTTGCCTATGATCAGAGGATACCTCTCACATCCGATGTACATTAGGAACTCCAATGGTGGTTTCTCCATATGCAAGCCTAAAACTGAAAAGCCATATTTGATCCTTCTCTGGACTTCTTGGTAGAATCGGATGCCAGCTTATGGGGTTGGGGGAACATTGTGCAGACTCACCCACTGGTGGGCCATCGCTACACGGAAAGATGGATCAACACATAAACTGCCTAGAACTGATAGCGGGTTCCTTCGCCATACGTAATCTGGACAAACACAGGTCCTGATACATATGGACAACATCACTGCAGTACAATACATCTACTGCTTGGGCAGGGCTTGTTCACAAGCTTTATTGGAGGCAACCAAGGACATTTAGTCCTTTTGCCTCGCACAGAACTTCACCTGAATACCTACCAGGGACCTCCAACTGCTCAGCGGATTGGTACTCCCATCACTGGAGGGATGCCACTTATTGGAGACTACAAAACACGGTTTTCCACAAGATGTCCCTATGCTGAGGCATCTTGCGTTACGAATGTACCATTGACTTCCGTGATTCTTCAACTTCAACTCAACTCAGAATGCGAAGTGGTGGATGCTTTCCTCCAAGTTTGGCCCCCTCTGGAAGCCAATGCATTTCCATCATTTAATGCTGGTGAGGGTTTTCCCCAAGGTCCGTGTTCAAAGGATATCACTAAGGGGAACCTCATCCTCTCATATGACAGGACCAGCTAAAGCTTGTGGCCTGGGCAACGTCAGGGGATATTGGACAGTCGAGGGAACAAGGACCTATTGTGGGATTCGTGGGAACCTGTCACTAGAAGATGCTATCAGCCTGGAACAAATGGTCTAGATGGTGTTTGGATAGGGACTCCGATCTCTTAAGAACCCCTATCTCCATGCTCATGAATTTTCTATATCATCTTTGCTTGTTGGGCCGGGCGTGCTGCTCTGTTAACGTTTCATGTTCTGCCATTTTGGCGGTGCATGTTCAGTTGCAGAGATGACCGGTGCGACAAGACTTCTTGATCTGCTTCCTTACGTGCGGTATTCGTTGAGCCTGTCCTCCCACTCCGAAGTATTTGCAGCTGTGGGACGTTGACGTGGTCCTCCGTTTCCTTCAACTCTGGACAGACAATTCATCAATCTCCTTACGCCATCTGTCGTCGAAATTTACCTTTTACTTTGTATGGTCTCTTTCAGTCGGGTTTCCGATATTCATGACTTCGAAATGGACGGTTTTACCTTCATGCCAGGAGGTGTCTCCTTTTCAATCTCCCATTGTACTAAAACTATTTCTACTACCGTTTTCTATCCCTTTTTTTCCCGTTGTTTCTGCATCTTTATGTGTTTGTGACCTTACTCAGATATGGGTTGATCACCTCTCCACTGCGTCGTTTACTGCCTGGACGGCCGCTCATTTCATATGTGCAGCCTCATATAACTGTCTCTTCGACGACTCTGGTGCGACGGGTTCGCTGGCCCCTTGCGTTGGCCGGGATTGACTCTTCCTTCGGTGCTCATTCCTTACGCAGTGAAGCAGCATTGGGGACCTTTAGGGTGGGTGCCTTTCTCACTAACATTATTCGTTCTGTGGATTGATCGTGCGCAGATATTTTTGGGGTTTTCTATTTTCAAACTTCTTCTCATGCTTCTTTCGCATTACTTCCATAGTGTTCAAAATGCAAATACGAAGCCTCCTGTCATGTGGTAAAATTGTAGATTATGCTAATGTACTGTACCTATAATAGTAATCTTAGTAATGACAGGAGGTGAATATTTCCCTCCCTTGTTTCCCCCCCTTTTCTTGCTTCTGTCATCTATATGGGTTTGCTCCTTTTTTGTTATTCTTGTCATACATATTTAGATTTTCTCGTTATGTGTGATTATGTTTCAAGTTTCTAGTTTAGACTTTGTTTGCCACTTGGTCCCCTTTCTTTTATTTCTGTTCTTTTCAGTATCAAGACTTCCCTCCTGGCTTTCGGTTGATTTTCGATTATGGTACATATTGGATTTCCTATCCAGAGGCAATCGGATTTCATTTACGTTTTTGGTACCTCGTTTCCGTTCTGGTTTCATGGGACTGCTAGTTCACTTCAAAGAAAGAGTAGGAGTTTAGGATCTCAAGGCTATATAGTTCAAGACTGTTTGTTTCTAATTGGTTTAAACTTTCGATTGATCTGTGCTGCCTGCTGGAGTTTTAGTAAAGAAAGTTATGCAAATATTCGCCTCCTGTCATTACTAAAATTAAGATTTAGAAAAAAATATTAATGATCAAGTCAGCTTTGGTCACATCTTGGCTATAGTATCCACTTAAGGACGGCGGCCGTACTATGCCGTCCTTTAGGAAGTGGCTCTAAATGCTGCAGGGTGGTATAGTACGCCCAGCCATCCGCTGCGCCGCACTGCACTTACCTAGACCGGCGATTCGTAGCGATCCCGGTCGGGGGGAGGGGGAAAAGGAAGACTGCCTAACAACCCAGGCTGTCCCCCTGCAGCTCAACTCCACATTTCTGGCCCTCCAGGACCATGCGATCACAATAGGAGGCTATGAGCTACCTGCAAGGGGACTGCCTGAGCTGTCAGGCAGTCCCCCAAGTACCTGCATATTAATACAAATTATACTAAAGACCTGTACTTAATATATTTTACATATATAATTTATGTATAATATATTATAAAATAGTAAAAGTATTTTATTAATGTATTATACATATATAATATATATAAATAGATATTAATATCAAAATACACTTATGACAATTAATTTTAATTTGAGTGACCTGTCTGTCAACCCAGGCAGAATGATCAGACAATTTAATTTACAAGCCTGACCCTGACCCTGTAACTTTCCAAAACACCATGAAACCTGTACATGGGGGGTACTGTTGTACTCGAGAGACTTTGCTGAACACAAATATAAGTGTTTTACAAGAGTAACATGTATGAGTAAAATGTGATGATGATGATGATGATGAAATTATCAAAAAGTAAAAGTGCAATTTTTGTGTGAAAAATGCAACAACAAAAAATATGAACACTAACTTAGTGTTTGTAACTAAGTGGCTACTAAAAAAGGCTAAACATACCTCATTTTGAATACCCTGGGTTGTCTACATTTTCAAATGGTATGCCATGATGGGGGTAATTCCCTTTCCTGGGCTACCATATGGTTTCAAAAGGCAAGCAAACCAATCTGGCATACTGAAATGGGCAAGCTATATATTGACCCTGTAACTTTCCAAAAAACCATAAAACCTGTACAAGGGGGTACTCTTGTACTTGGGAGACTCTGATGAACATAAATATGAGTGTTTTAAAATAGTAAAATACATGATGATGATATCTTCAGTAAATATGCAGTTTTTCTGCGAAAAAATGCAAAAAGGAATATGAACACTAACTTTGGCTAGGATTTGTGACTAAGTGGCTACTAAAAAAGACGGGACATACCCCATTTTGAATACATTGGGTTGTCTACTTTTCCAAATGGTATGCCATGATGGGGTTAATTTTCATTCCTGCTATACGGTCTCAAAGGCAACTTAGGGCCAACAAACCAATTTGGCAAATTTAAATGTGCAAACACAGAAAAGGGGAGCACCCTATATTTGACTCTGTAAGTTTCCCAAACCCCATAAAACCTGTACATGGGGGTAACCGTTGTACTCGTGAGACATCGCTGAATACAAATATGTGTATTTTATTGCAGTAAAAGATAACAGTATTATGACATTCACAGTTAAAATGTCTTAATTTCTCACACTTTTTTAGATTTTATTCATATTAAATTTTGTTTGAAATCTAAATATTTGATATGAAATGAAAGTCCTTTTTCTCCTGAACAAAATGATATATAATATGTGTGGATGCCCTTAACCCCTTAAGGACGGCGGGCGTTCTAGGCCGTCCTTAGGGAACCGGCTCTAAACGCCGGAGGGTGGCATAGAACACCCAAACCGTCCTTTCTACTTACCAGGTCGTCAGCGATTACACACCGGCAATCCCACGCCGGTGATCACGGTGTGGAGACTTACCTGGGAGCCCAGGGAGTCCCCCTTCGTCTTCTTCACCCCCCCGGGCCATGTGATCGTGAGGTCCTTGCGAGGACCTCACGATCACATGGACGGCATAGCCATCCATAGCAATGCCATCAGGGGGAGACAGGTACTCTCCCTGCTGCCTGGAAAAAATAAAAATGTTAACTCAGTGTAAAATACAATTATATATACTTAGATCATATATATATTTATTATTATATTATATTTATTATATATATGATCTAAGTATATTTATACACATATACATACATATACATACACTGTCTAAGTGTATTTTAATATTAATATATATATAATTATAAATATATATTAACATCAAAATACACAAATTTCATTTGCTAGCACTATATTTAACCCTGTAACTTTCCAAGACACCATAAAACCTGTACATGGGGGGTACTGTTTTACTCTGAAGACTTCACTGAACACAAATATTAGTGTTTTAAAACAGTAAAATGTATTACAACGACAATATTGTCAGTGAAATTGACATTTTTTGCATTTTTCACACACAAATGGCACTTACACGGACGATATAATTGTTGTGATACGTTTTACTGTTTTGAAACAGTAATATTTATGTTCAGCTAAGTCTCCCGAGTATAACAGCACCCCTCATGTACAGGTTTTATGGTGTTTTCAAAAGTTACAGAGTCAAATATAAGGCTTGCCAGATTTGTTATGTTGCCTTTGAGACCGTACGGTAGCCCAGGAATGAAAATTACCTCCATGATTGCATACCATTTGCAATAGTCACAAACACTGGCCAAAATTGTCATTCAAATTAGTTTTTTTTTTTTTTTTGTTTCACACACAAACAAATATTAACACTAACTTTGGCCAGTGTTTGTGACTAAGTGGCTACTAAAAAGGACTGGACATACCCTATTTGCAATACATTAAGTTGTCCACTTTTGAAAATGGTATGCCATCGTGGGGGTAATTCTTATTCCTGGACTACCATACGGTCTCAAAGGCAATGTAACCAATCTGGCGAATTTCAATGTAAAAAAACTGAAAAATTTAACATGCTATATTTGACCCTGTAACTTCCCAAAACACCATAAAACCTGTACATAGGGGGTACTGTTTTACACATGAGAGATCGCTGAATACAAATATGTGTATTTTATTGCAGTAAAAGCAAACAGTATTATGACACTCACAGTTAAAATGTCACGTAGAACAATTTTCTTTTTTTAAATTCTTGTTTTTTCCCATTTTGTAATATTTTATTCATATTAAATTATGTTTCATACCTAAATATTTGATGTTAAATGAAAGTCCTGTTTCCCCTGATTAAAATGATATATAATAAGTGTGGATGCACATAATATGAAAGAGGCGAATTACGCCTGAACAGACATATAGAGCAAATTCAAGTTTTTGTTTACGTTTTGTTTTGATCACAACGTGTACATTTGGCTCAGTCCTTAACCCCTTAAGGACACAGCTTCAAAAGCTTGTCTTGCACTTAAGGACCCAAGAAATTTTCACATTTTTTGCTGTTTGCGTTCAACTGCAATTTGCATTTTACTATTTTATTGCACCGACACATATTATATACCGTTTTTTAAAGGACAAAAAGGGCTTAAAATTGATGTAACATATACATATAAAAATGCTTATTTATTATCAAAAAAATACAAAAAAATGCCCAAAAATGTAAAAATATTGTTTTTTTTCTTCAGTTTTTGCAATAATAATGTGTGCATAATTAGTGCAGGTTAAGGAAAGTAATTAAAAATAAATTCATTTAGTTGTTCTGATTTACAAAATATATAATGTGTCTAGGATTTTCAGTTTTTTTTGGTAGTTACAGCTCACAAAACACAAGGAGTAAAATAAACTTTTAATGTGGAGCGATTTTAGAATTTGGTATGTTTGTCTTCTAAGCTTAATAGCCATAAAAGAAAACAAAATTGCCACACAAAAGTATATATTTATATAAAGCAGACATCACAGGCTATTTAACTAACATTATTTTGACACTTTTAACGTAGCCATTTCACCGCTAATCCCTGCTAAATATTGGACAAAAATTTAGTTTTTTTTTATTTTTGACACACAAAATTATAACAAACAACTTCTCATGTGTATTTCGTAAAGTTAGTGTGTGCTATTCCTGTACAAAACCTAATTTTGTGTTCAGCTACATTTGCTGGGTACAACGATACCCCTATTGTATGTCTTTGGCACTATTTCGTGAAGCTATAGCGCCATATAGGAGACATGTCCATTTCGGTATTTACAGTAGAATTCTGAGAGACGGATTTGATGGGCCTATGTTTCAATTTGGGCCACTATAGCAGTTTGACTGTTGGAAAAAACCCCACAAAGGCCTACCATTTGTAAAAGTAGACACTCCAGGGTATCTCACATGGTGCATATTGTGCCTTAACATGCCCCCATTTTTTCACCAATGTATGTCAAAGTTTGAGGTAAAAAATAATTTTGGGCATTTTTAACATCCGCATTACTTTTTTGCTGGTCATTTTGTATATTTGACATGTGCCACCATGATCAAAGCCCCAAAATTATGCTCAGCTAAGTCTTCTGAGTAAAATGACACCCCCATTGTATGTCTTTGGCACTATTTCGTGAAGCTACAGCGCCATATAGGAGACCTGTCCATTTCAGTATTTACAGTAGAATTCTGAGAGACGGATTTGATGGGCCTATGTTTCAATTTGGGCCACTATAGCAGTTTGACTGTTGGAAAAAACCCCACAAAGGCCTACCATTTGTAAAAGTAGACACTCCAGGGTATCTCATATGGTGCATGTTGTGCCTTAACATGCCCCCATTTTTTCACCAATGTATGTCAAAGTTTGTGGTAAAAAATAATTTTGGGCATTTTTAACATCCGCATTACTTTTTTGCTGGTCATTTTGTATGTTTGACATGTGCCACCATGATCAAAGCCCCAAAATTATGCTCAGCTAAGTCTTCTGAGTAAAATGACACCCCCATTGTATGTCTTTGGCACTATTTCGTGAAGCTACAGCGTCATATAGGGGACCTGTCTATTTTGGTATTTACAGTAGAATTTTGAGAGACGGATTTGATGGGCCTATGTTTCAATTTGGGCCACTATAGCAGTTTGACTGTGTGAAAACCCCCACAAAGGCCTACCATTTGTAAAAGTAGACACTCCAGGGTATCTCATATGGTGCATATTGTGCCTTAACATGCCCCCATTTTTTTACCAATGTATGTCAAAGGTTGTGGTAAAAAATAATTTGGGGCATTTTTTACATCCGCATTACTTTTTTGCTGGTCATTTTGTATGTTTGACATGTGCCACTATGGTCAAAGCCCCAAAATTATGCTCAGCTAAGTCTTCTGAGTAAAATAACACCCCCATTGTATGTCTTTGGCACTATTTCGTGAAGCTACAGCGCCATATAAGGGACCTGTCTATTTCGGTATTTACAGTAGAATTCTGAGAGACGGATTTGATGGGCCTATGTTTCAATTTGGGCCACTATAGCAGTTTGACTGTTGGAAAAAACCCCACAAAGGCCTACCATTTGTAAAAGTAGACACTCCAGGGTATCTCACATGGTGCATATTGTGCCTTAACATGCCCCCATTTTTTCACCAATGTATGTCAAAGTTTGAGGTAAAAAATAATTTTGGGCATTTTTAACATCCGCATTACTTTTTTGCTGGTCATTTTGTATGTTTGACATGTGCCACCATGATCAAAGCCCCAAAATTATGCTCAGCTAAGTCTTCTGAGTAAAATGACACCCCCATTGTATGTCTTTGGCACTATTTCGTGAAGCTACAGCGCCATATAGGGGACCTGTCTATTTTGGTATTTACAGTAGAATTTTGAGAGACGGATTTGATGGGCCTATGTTTCAATTTGGGCCACTATAGCAGTTTGACTGTTGGAAAAAAACCCACAAAGGCCTACCATTTGTAAAAGTAGACACTCCAGGGTATCTCATATGGTGCATATTGTGCCTTAACATGCCCCCATTTTTTTACCAATGTATGTCAAAGGTTGTGGTAAAAAATAATTTGGGGCATTTTTTACATCCGCATTACTTTTGTGCTGGTCATTTTGTATGTTTGACATGTGCCACTATGGTCAAAGCCCCAAAATTATGCTCAGCTAAGTCTTCTGAGTAAAATAACACCCCCATTGTATGTCTTTGGCACTATTTCGTGAAGCTACAGCGCCATATAAGGGACCTGTCTATTTCGGTATTTACAGTAGAATTCTGAGAGACGGATTTGATGGGCCTATGTTTCAATTTGGGCCACTATAGCAGTTTGACTGTTGGAAAAAACCCCACAAAGGCCTACCATTTGTAAAAGTAGACACTCCAGGGTATCTCACATGGTGCATATTGTGCCTTAACATGCCCCCATTTTTTCACCAATGTATGTCAAAGTTTGAGGTAAAAAATAATTTTGGGCATTTTTAACATCCGCATTACTTTTTTGCTGGTCATTTTGTATGTTTGACATGTGCCACTATGGTCAAAGCCCCAAAATTATGCTCAGCTAAGTCTTCTGAGTAAAATAACACCCCCATTGTATGTCTTTGGCACTATTTCGTGAAGCTACAGCGCCATATAGGAGACCTGTCCATTTCAGTATTTACAGTAGAATTTTGAGAGACGGATGTGATGGGCCTATGTTTCAATTTGGGCCACTATAGCAGTTTGACGGTTCAAAAACCCCCCACAAAGGCCTACTATTTGTAAAAGTAGACACTCCAGGGTATTTCAAAGGTCATATTTTAAACCCTAGCGTAGGATCATTTTTTTGCTAGTTTGTACCAAGTCTAGTAGCAATTAGCATTTTTTCTGCCTTTTTGACACACACTTGGAGATGTTACTGTATATTTTGCAATCCTTATGTGTGCTACGGCAGTATAACACCTATTATGTTGCTCAGCTATGTCGTCTTAGTACAACAATACCCCCATGTGTACCTTTTTTCAGGGATATGTGGATGTTGAAGGGACACATTGAAGACTAAGCCATATCAGTTCTTTTCAAACTTTGAATTTTGAAGCTGGGTCCATGTGCAATTTTAGAGCCTCTTAGCAGGCTGATACTTCAAACCACCCCACAAAGGCCTACCATTTGTAAAAGTAGACACTCCAGGGTATTTCAAAGGGCATATTTTAAACTCTAGCGTAGGATCATTTCTTTGCTAGTTTGTACCAAGTCTAGTAGCAATTAGCATTTTTTCTGCCTTTTTGACACACACTTGGAGATGTTACTGTATATTTTGCAATCCTTATGTG